>SJYC01121531.1:0-23641 GCA_006408675.1 Madoqua kirkii
GTGTACACCTGTGGCTGATTCATGTCAACGTATGGCAAAACCAATACAGTATTGTAATGTAGAATAAAGTTAAAATAAAATTTTAAAAAATAAAATAATAAAATCAATAACTTGAACTTTCAGGATTGTTGTGTTATAAACATTTCCTGGGTGGTAACTAATTTCACAAAGATAGAAGGATACCTTTATTTCAAAAATAGATGCCAGTTGATTCTTTAGGATTAGAGATCAAATAAAGATCAAAGACTCAAGTGTAGACACACACTAGGAGAGATGGCTCAGTCTCCTTTGTATATTGGTTGAAGGCTACTGACACTAGAGTAAGTGAAATAATAGACACTAGAGTAATAGACACTAGAAATAATAGAAATAATAATAGAATAATAATAATAGAAATAATAGACACTAGAGTAAGTGAAATAATACCCACCATCCTATTTTTTAATTAATTTACTTTTATTGAAAGATAATTGCTTTACAGAATTTGTCTGTTTTCTGTCAAACCTCAACATGAATCAGCCATAGGTATACACAAACCACCCCCCTTTTGAAAATCCCTCCCACTCTCTCCCCATCTCACCCCTCTAGGGTGATACAGAGCCCCTGTTTGAGTTTCCTGAGACATACAGCAAATTCTCAATGACTATCTTACATACGGTAATATATTTCCATGTTACTCTTTCCATAAATCTAACCTTCTCCCCTCCCCCAATGTCCGTAAGTCTATTCTCTATGTGTATTTCTCCATCTGTTGATGGACAACTAAGCTGCTTCCATGTGCTCAGTTCAGTTCTTCAGTTGTATCCGACACTTTGTGGCCACATGAATTTCAGCACGCCAGGCCTCTCTGCTCATTACCAACTCTGGGAGTTCACTCAGACTCACGTCAACAGAGTCAGTGATGCCATCCAGCCATCTCGTCCTTGCTCGTCCCCTTCTCCTCCTGCCTCCAAACCCTCCCAGCATGAGAGTCTTTTCCAATGAGTAAAATCATTGCATGAGGTGGCCAAAGTACTGGAGTTTCAGCTTTAGCATCATTTCTTCCAAAGAACACCCAAGACTGATATCCTTTAGAATGGACTGGTTGGATCTCCTTGCAGTCCAAGGGACTCTCAAGAGTCTTCTCCAACACCACACTTCAAAAGCATCAGTTCTTCAGTGCTCAGCTTTCTTCATAGTCCAATTCTCACATCCTACATAGGTGGTGGTGGGGGGGCTTCGGCTTTGGGAGATCATGTACATCTGTGGCTGATTCATGTCAGTGTATGGCAAAACCAATGCAGGATTGTGAAACGGAATAAAGTATTAAATTAAAAAAAATAAAATGTATAAAAAAAAATTCATTTCAGGAGGCTGCTGTGGATGGGGGCCAGTGCCCTTGTTTCCGATTGGTTGACTGATTCATCAGACTTTCCAGACTCTCCACTTTATTCCTTGGCCAAGTCCTTTTCAGTTCTCTGAATCTGTACCTCATTCTAGAGATGTGGTTGTTCATCAAGATGATCTCTATGATTCCTCTTCACCCTAATGTTATATGAGTCTATTCTTCAGTTTCACACTTTCATGCAGATTAAAAAAAATCCCATGTACACTTACAAAAGAAACTCAATATAGATGCCATTGCCTAACAGATAGGAGGAGAAAAGTACCACCTTTCTTCTTTACGCTTATTTTAGGTAGAAAATTTAAGCATACATCACAACTGAAGTGACTAGCAGCAGCGCAATTACCTATGGGCCTTCAACTTGCTCCTTTGTTCTGCCTTGGGCCACTCATTTATAGAGGCAACTCTGAGTGAGTTCACTGCTGGAACTACATGTAAGCTGAAACATTCTCCTTCAGTGACACTGCAGGCTCACCACTAATTATCAGGCTAACTTAATTCAGTTCAGTCGCTCAGTCATGTCAGACTCTGCAACCCCATGGACAGCAGCACGCCAGACCTCCCTGTCCTTCACCACCTCCTGGAGCTTGCTCAAACTCATGTCCATTGAACTGGTGATGCTGTCCAACCATCTCTCATCCTCTGTTGTCCCCTTCTCCTCCTGTCTTCAATCTTTCCCAGCATCAGGGTCTTTTCCAATGAGTTGGCTCTTCTCATCAGGTGCCCAAAGTATTAGATCTTCAGCTTCATCATCAGTTCCTCCAATGAATATTTCCTTTGATTGATTGGTTTGATCTCCTTTAGGATTGACTGGTTTGATCTCCTTGCAGTCCAAGGGACTCTCAAGAGTCTTCTCCAGCACCACAGATCAAAAGCATCAGTTCTTTTTCAGCCTTCTTTATGGTCCAGCTCTCACATCCATATGTGAGAAAAGCCATAGCTTTGACTAAACGGACCTTAGTTGGCAAAGTGATGTCTCTGCTTTTTAATATGCTGTTTAGGTTTGTGGTCAGGCTAACACACATATAATTCTGAAAAACGGCATTTAAAAAATTCAAAATGACTATCTGTGAGATGGCATTATCCACAATGCTTTGTTTTTCAAAATTAGAATTGCTAATGAATTATTTTCTAATGCTTTTTTGTATGAAATTAAAAGATGCTTACTCCTTGGAAGAAGAGTTATGACCAACCTAAATAGAATATTGAAAAGCAGAGACATTACTTTGTCAACAAAGGTCCATCTAGTCAAGGCTATGGTTTTTCTAGTGGTCATGTATGGATGTGAGAGTTGGACTGTGAAGATGGCTGAGCATGGAAGAATTGATGCTTTTGAACTGTGGTGTTGGAGACGACTCTTAAAAGTCCCTTGGACTGCAAGGAGATACAACCAATCCATTCTAAAGAGATCAGTCCTGGGTGTTCTTTGGAAGGAATGATGCTAAAGCTGAAACTCCAGTACTTTAGCCACCTCACCTCCAATGAGAGTTGACTCATTGGAAAAGACTCTGATGCTGGGAGGGATCGGGGGCAGGAGGAAAAGGGGATGACAGAGGATGAGATGGCTGGATGGCATCACTGACTCGATGGATGTGAGTTTGAGTGAGCTCCGGGAGTTGGTGATGGACAGGGAAGCCTGGCATGCTGCGATTCATGGAGTCGCAGAGTTGGACACGACTGAGCGACTGAACTGAACTGAACTGACGGATATTTTCTTAAGATAGTCACATTTGCAAAATGGCTTTGCACTGTTTTCTCTTTGCGCCCACTCATGGCCCACACATGCCTGGCCTCCTCCTCCTTGCTGACTCACGGGCCCAGCCTCTGCCCACACTCACACTCAGTGACCTGGCACCTACTGTCGAGCTCTCCTTTGTTCTCCTACAGGTCCGCCTGCGCATCTGCTTTCCTTCACACAGGTAGACACATTCATGCTTCCACTGCTCAGCAGCCAAAGCACAAGCATGGCTTAAAGGAGGGGAAGAATAATGTTTTCAATGATCTTCATGTTTTATTTAATTAGCAAGCTCTATCCACACATGAATAGTTGACAAACCGTTCTTTGATTCTTAAACTACTCTTACAAAACTCCCTCATACCCAGTAATTGGGTTTTTTTATTTAAAAAAAAAACTCTACCAAAATATATGTGTATTTTCATGTTGCAATTTTTTTCAGTGACAATAGCTGTCCTTATCTTTTGTCCACACTGAAATATTTCACTCGCATCTTGAAGAGAATGGGTATACCAATGAGACAGTGGCTCGTTGGGATGGTTATTTGTAATGCCAGTACCTGAGCTAAAGCTGGAATCAACAGGCTGCCTGACAAGGTTAATTGGCTGTGAATCATGCCAGAGCAACTCCAGAGCCAACACCAGAAACAAGGGTCAGCCCACCCATTAAAAACCTGCCAAGAGATACTCTGGGGGGGATCAGGCCCCAGAGGAGGCAAGGAGGCCAGACTGTACTCCCTGTGTGTATTTATAAGGCTACTAGAAAGGCCTTCCTCAAGTCACCCTCAACCTGATGTTGCCATGCCTACAATCCCAGCATTAGAGAGTCATTCCTGAACCTTCTCAGTATTTAAAGTATGAAGAATTAGAAAGAGGCTGTTGGAGTTTCTTCCCATTTGTGGTAACTACTTATCTTTCCAAGGAGCTCAGATTTATGACACATGGTGTGAACAGAACCTATTCTTTAATATTACAAATCCTCTCTTTAATAGGAAATATGAGCATTAGTGTGAATTTTAAGAAGCACACAATTGAATTTGTGTTGATATTTTTTGGTTTTGGTTTGTTGTTTGGCTATCTCTATATTAAGCGACCCCATGGACTGCAGCCTACCAGGCTCCTCCATCCATGGGATTTTCCAGGCAAGAGTACTGGAGTGGGGTGCCATTGCCTTCTTCGATATTAAGTTGAAGTGCACTCCTTGAAGGAAGGCTAGGACCATTTCTCTTTCTTATTTATATTTCTGAGCTGTTGTTCAGTCGCTAAGCCATGTCTGACTCTTTGCAACTCCATGGACTGCATGGATCCCTGTCCAGGCTTCCCTGTCCTTCACTATCTCCCTGGGTTTGCTCAAACTCATGTTCATTGAGTCAGTGATGCCATCCAACCATCGCATCCTCTTTTGCCTCCTTCTCCTCTTGCCCTCAGTCTGTCCCAGCATCAGGGTATTTTTCAGTGAGTTGGTTCTTTGCATCAGGTGGCTAAAATACCATGCCTAATAAGCCTGGAAAATTGTTATCTACCCCTGGTAATTTCTCTTATCAATACTAAACCTTTAGGGCCAATTTTATTTTACTTTTTGTCCACCATTATTTTACTCTTTATGTTGAATATAACTACTCTTTTCCTTTAAATCTTCACAATGTTGGGTCCATTATCTTAGATATTTAATCACTTTCTCTCTTGTATTATATTTAATCTTAGAGCTCATCATGGCTCATAAGGACTTTTAAGTTAATCTCTATATGATTTATACATCCTATGCAAAGATCCCTTCATTAAAAAAAAAAAACTCCTCACATAGAAAGATGCAAGCAAAGTATGAAAATCAAGAAATAAATGCCTCCTGGGCCACCCCACAGCGACAGAAAGGGTCTGATTGCCACGACGTTGTTTCCAGCTGTGAGCTTCCAGCTGAAGATGGTGAAAGGAACAGAGCACATTATCTCTTCTCAGCAGAAATCAGAGTAGAGGTTATAAATAGATGCAAGATTTCAATAAATATTTGGTGGAAAGAGAATGGAAGAATTTAACTGGCCCAATGGGAAAGGAAGTCACAGGCTAAAGTATGTGTACTTGGGGATGCTGAAGATCAGCAAGATATTTCACTATGAAGAACCTGAAAGAGGGTTAGGACCTGGAGTCACCACATTTGGCAGAAAGTAAGGGTAAGATGTGTGGGATGCAAAGCAGAAGTTGAAGCCTTATATGTGGGCTAGTCACCTACTCTCACAACCCCAGGCACAGAAAATCAGGAGCTACTCCTTCCTTCTTCAAGGAGGAAAGTGAAGTCACTTAGTCGAGTCCCATTCTTAGCAACCCCATGGACTGTAGCCTATCAGGCTCCTCTGTCCATGGAAATTTCCAGGCTAGAATACTGGAGTGGGTTGCCTTTTCCTTCTCCAGGAGATCTTCCCGACCCAAGGATTGAACCCAGGTCTCCAGCACTGTAGGCAGATGCTTTTCCATCTGAGCCACCAGGGAAGTCAAGGAGGAGAAGGGATTTATTTCCTAGAGACACTCAGTAGGAAAGGCCTGGGCATCAGAGAAATCAGGTCTCCAGAAGACATGGGTAAGGCATGGGGATGTAAACAGCCAAGAGAACTGGAGGCTTGCATTGGGAATGGCTGGATCACCTGTCCCTCTCCACTGCCATATCATCAAAGCACTGTTAATCAGGAAACTAACCCTGAGGCCAGGCTTCTTCAAACTGTGGGTTAGGAAATCAGTTATGATGAGTGCATTAGGAAATTAGTTTAATGGGTCATAACAAACACTGTCATTGCTTGGGCTCCCCAGGAACAGATTCTGAGACAGAACTGAGAGTTTAGAATATTCATTGTATGCTAAGTCATTTCGATCATGTCCCACTCTTTGCAACCCTATGGACTGTAGCCAGTTGGGCTCCTCTGTCCATGGGATTCTCCAGGCAAGAATACTAGGTTGGGTTGCCATTTCCTTCTCTAGGGGATATTCCCCACCCAGGAATAGAACCCATGTCTCCTGCATGGGCAGGCAGATTCTTTACTACTGAGCCACCTGAGAAGCCCCACATACCTTCTACTTAAATTAAAATCTTTTCCTTTAAAACCAGAGGTAGCTGTGACAATCTTCTTTATTAAAGAATTTCCAAGTTTGGGGGTTCCGGTGGCTCAGTGGTAAAGAATCTACCTGCCAATGCAGGAGACATGGGTCTGATCCTGGTCTGGGAAGACCCCACAGGCCATGGAGCAACTAAGCCCATGCGCCGCAACTACAGAGCCTGTGCTTTAGAGCCCCAGAGTCGCAGCTACTGAAGCCGTGCACCCTGGAGTCCACGCTCTGCAACAAGAGAAGCCAGCACAGCAAGCCCACCGACCTCAGCTGGAGAGGAGCCCCTGCTCACCACAACTAGAGATAGCCTGTGCGCAGCAGTGAAGACCCAGCACTGCCAAAAATACATACACATATACAATTTTAAAAAAGAATTCTTCCAGGTATGCAAAATTTGCCAGGTTTTGCATTGGTAGATAACTTAAAAATGCTGATCCCTGAAGACAAACCACAGGGCTTTGAACTAATAAATGCTATGTTCCACAGCAGCATTATGAAAGGAAAGGTGTTAGACATAGTAAAACTGAACACTAACTAGCTTGTCTCTTTTCCCTCCCTTTCTCCCATTTTTCTCCCTTAATAACCTATACTGATGATATCACCGCCTCTCCTCCCCCTGCCACTGTCTGACAGTCTCATGTTGCCCTAGGACAAGTACAGATTCTTGGTATCTCTGCCCTAACACTGCGGCATGCCTTCTGCATCCAGAGTCCTTTCCAGTCATGTTCCTATCATTCCTAGTGGTTCAAAATTGTAAACTGCCCACACTGGAGCAAAAACGTCATTTTACATGCACGCTAAGTTGCTTCAGTCGTGTCCAACTCTTTATGACCCCATGGAATGTACCCCAACAGGTTCTTCTGTCCATGGGATTTTCCAGGCAAGAATACTGGAGTGGGTTGCCATTTCCTTCTCCAGTGGATCTTCCCTGATCCGAGACTGAACCCTTGTCTATTATACTCCTGCACTGGCAGGTGAGTTCTTTACCACTAGCACCACCAGGGAAGCCACTAGAAGCCAGCTGAAACATGTTTTAGGTTTTCCTCAAACAGCTCCACAAATATGAGCTCTGTTTTCCTTTTAGAACGGCAATATTTAAGTTTTGATTATTAATGACATTAAGACTATAGCTAAAACACTTTCTTACCTTTTAAAAATAACAACAATTATATTAAAGAAGTTTTCAGTTCAGTCTCTCAATCGTGTCTGACTTTTGGCGACCCCATGGAGAGCAGCATGCTAGGCCTCCCTGTCCATCACCAACTCCCGGAGTCCACCCAAACTCATGTCCGCTGAGTAGGTGATGCCATCCAACCATCTCATCCTCTGTCGTCCCCTTCTCCTCCCGCCCTCAGTCTTTTCCAGCATCAGGGTCTTTTCCAGTGAGTCGGTTCTTCATACCAGGTGGCCAAAGTATTGGAGTTTCGGCTTCAGCATCAGTCCTTCCAATGAATATTCAGGACCGATTTCCTTTAGGATGGACTGGTTGGATTTCTTTGCAGTTCAAGGGGCTCTCAGGAGTCTTCACCAACACCACAGTTCAAAAGCATCAGTTCTTCGGCACTCAGATTTCTTTATAGTCCAACTCTCACATCCATACGTTACTACTGGAAAAACCATAGCTTTGACTAGAAGGACCTTTGTTGGCAAAGGAATGTCTCTGCTTTTTAATATGCTGTAACTACTGCACAATTGCACTAATCTCACACGCTAGTAAAGTAATGCTCAAAATTCTCCAAGCTAAGCTTCAGCAATACGTGAACTGTGAACTCCCTGATGTTCAGTCTGGTTTTAGAAAAGGCAGAGGAACCAGAGATCAAATTGCCAACATCCACTGGATCATGGAAAAAGCAAGAGTTTCAGAAAAAAACATCTACTTCTGCTTTATTGACTATGCCAAAGCCTTTGACTGTGTGGATCACAATAAACTGGAACATTCTGAAAGAGATGGAAATACCAGACCACCTAACCTGCCTCTTGAGAAATCTGTATGCAGGTCAGGAAGCAACAGTTAGAACTGGACATGGAACAAGAGACTAGTTCCAAATAGGAAAAGGAGTACATCAAGGCTGTATATTGTCACCCTGCTTATTTAACTTCTATGCAGAGTACATCATGAGAAACGCTGGACTGGAAGAAACACAAGTTGGAATCAAGATTTCCGGGAGAAAAATCAATAACCTCAGATCCCTGGTGGCTCAGAGGTTAAAGCATCTGCCTCTAATGTGGGAGACCCAGGTTCGATCCCTGGGTCAGGAAGATTCCCTGAAGAAGGAAATGGCAATCCACTCCAGTATTCTTGCCTGGAGAACTCCATGGACGGAGAAGCCTAGTAGGTTACAGTCCACGGGGTCGCAGAGTCAGACACGACTGAACGACTTCACCATCACCTTTATATATGCAGATGACACCACCCTTATGGCAGAAAGTGAAGAGGAACTAAAAAGCCTCTTGATGAAAGTGAAAGTGGAGAGTGAAAAAGTTGGCTTAAACTCACTCAGAAAATGAAGATCATGGCATCCGGTCCCATCACTTCATGGGAAATAGATGGGGACACAGTGGAAACAGTGTCAGACTTTTATTTGAGGGGGCTCCAAAATCACTACAGATGGTGACTGCAGCCGAAATTAAAAGACGCTTACTCCTTGGAAGAAAAGCTATGACCAACCTAGATAGCATATTCAAAAGTAGAGACATTACTTTGCCGACTAAGGTCCGTCTAGTCAAGGCTATTGTTTTTCCTGTGGTCATGTATGGATGTTAGAGTTGGACTGTGAAGAAGGCTGAGCGCTGAAGAATTGATGCTTTTGAACTGTGGTGTTGGAGAAGACTCTTGAGAGTTCCTTGACTGCAAGGAGATCCACCCAGTCCATTCTGAAGGAGATAAGCCCTGGGATTTCTTTGGAAGGACTGATGCTAAAGCTGAAACTTCAGTACTTTGGCCACCTCATGGGAAAGGTTGACTCATTGGAAAAGACTCTGATGCTGGGAGGGATTGGGGGCAGGAGAAGAAGGGGACGACCGAGGATGAGATGGCTGGATGGCATCATGGACTTGATGAACGTGAGTCTGAGTGAACTCCAGGAGATGGTGATGGACAGGGAGGCCTGGCGTGCTGCGATTCATGGGGTCACAATGAATCAGACATGACTAAGCCACTGAACTGAACTGAACTGAAATTATATTAAAGAAGTTTTACAAAAAATAAAAAATTCTTATTTCCATTAATGTGTTACTTTCATTTTTGAACCTAAGGCAACTGCTTCTGTTGTCACCATTTCTTTCCTCCTGCTGCTGCTGCTGCTGCTGCCAAGTCACTTCAGTCGTGTCCGACTCTGTGTGACCCCAGAGACAGCAGCCCACCAGGCTCCCCCGTCCCTGAGATTCTCCAGGCAAGAATGCTGGAGTGGGTTGCCATTTCCTTCTTCAATGTATGAAAATAAAAAGTGAAAGTGAAGTTGCTTAGTTGTGTCCAACTCTTACCAACCGTATGGACTGCAGCCTACCAGGCTGCTCCGTCCATGGGATTTTCCAGGCAAGAGAACTGGAGTGGGTTGCCATTGACTTCTCTGAGGGGGGTAAATAAGAGATGGAGAACATTTCTGGTCAAAACTGAGGAGTGTGCACATACCCTCGGCTTATGTTCTATTGGTAAGAACCTAGTCATGGGGCAATACCTAGATTCAGAGGAGGCTGGGAAATGTCCTCCACGGCTGGGACCAGCTAAAACTGGAGGTGGGGTTTCTTTTACCAGAAGGAGAAAAGAGAGAACAAATGTGGAGTGTGTAGCTTTGCCACACAAATGTGTCACAGAGTTGTGATACAGTAAAAACCATTTTACTTTGCTTTTTACTTAACATGATGTCAATCAAAAGCTTTTACCCCATGTTATTACATGGTCTTCAAAATTATAAAGCAACAGCTTTATCATAATTAATGTGTGTATAATCAATAATGCTTTGACTCTTCCTATTATTGAGAATGTAGATTTTCTCTGGTTCTTTACAATGTCACAAAAGATTTTTCCATAAGTATGTATTTTTTTTAATCTTCCTGGAATGATTCCCTTAGGAAAATTCCCAGAACTGGGAATACTAGGTCAAAGGGTATGTGAACAGTGTATGACTCTTAATGTTTTTGTTCCAAATTGGTTTCCAAGCAGGCAATATCAATTTGTTCCCAAAGGAAATGTGCATATTTTTCTATGAGTGTGGGGAGGAAGACATATTCACATACCCTTGTAGGTAGAATATTTTCAGTTTTCAGGGTCTGGCTGGAATGATCAGGAAACACAAGACTTGGGTTTGATCTCTTATTCTGCCACTTCCTAGTTAAACAGCTGTAGGCAAGTTCCTTGTGCCTCAATTCTTTATTTTAAAATTGACAATAAAAAAATTCCTCATAAGACTGTGATTATTGATAAATATTGTTTTTAAGATTATTGACAGATATTGTTTTATCATCAGCGATACACAGGGTAAAAATGTAATTTCCTGCTCCACTGAAGAGAGATATAGCCATGTGACTTTCTTTAGCCAGTGAAATGGAAACAAAAGTAACAAGTGTCATCTCCAGGCATACATTGCAAGGATCTGTGTGCTATATGCCACGTTCTTTTTTGCCTTTGCCATATGATCAGAAATACTTCAGATCATTTGTTGTCGTTTAGTTGCTAAGCCATGTCTGACTCTTTTGGGATCCCATGGACTGTAGCCCACCCAGTTCCTCTGATAATGGGATTTCCCAGGCAAGAATACTGGAGTGGGCTGTCATTTCCTTCTCCAGGGGATCGTCCCAGCCTAGGGATCGAACCCTCATCTCCTGCACTGCACGTGCATTGTTTATCTCAGATTATACCAGCTCTTCAAGTGAGGCCTAGACCAAGGGTGCAGTATAACCAAGCCTATTCTGACTGCTGCACATTTTCTCAGGATTAATAAAATAACATGAATGAGATGTTGGGCCCATGATAGGCATTCAATATGTGTTCTTTATAATAATAATTACTACCCTCTATTCAGTAATTCAATGCCTTCTATTTGCCAAGCAATTTTACACATTATCTCTAATCTTCAGAATAACCCTGCATATTATAAAAGCCTCCATTATAAAGGAGAAAAACAAAGCCTGGAATGGTTAGTATTTTGCCTAACATCATCCAGCTAGAAAGCTGCAGAGCTGGGATTCAAATCTGGTGTGTTTCCTTCCATCTTTTTTTTCTTGCCTTTGGAAGTCTATGGCACAATTTTTAAATTACTTACATCATTATGTGAATTTTCTTTTACTTTTGTTTTCTAAATTTTATATTTAATCCTGCAACAACACCTCTATTTTCTTAAAGTTATTGAAAGATACACAGAAATTGAATCAAAGATACAGTAGCTTGCTATTCAAGCCCCTGTTTGTTTCACAGAAGAAACAATATGAACTCAGATACCTTCTACATTTTTCCTGACAGAAATTAAGATTTATACACTTAGAAAAAAATGGTTTCACCACTGTCCTATTTCCATGGTAGGAACAGAGGTGCAGATGGAGAATGGAAGGAAAGGGGTGGATGGGGCGCATGCGCAGAGCAGCGCTGACGCCTGTACACCACCGTGTGCAACACAGGCATTGCTGGGAAGCTGCCCTACTGCACACGGAGCTCAGCTCGGCGCTCTGCGATGACTTTGGGGGTGGGGGACGGCGGGAGCGAGGTTTATGTATTCATACAGCATAGTCACTTTGTTGTACAGCAGAACATAACACATCACTGTAAAGCAACTATACTCCAATTAAAAATTAATTAAGAAAGAAAAGAATGGTTTCAAAATTGGAGTGGAATGAGTCAGATTAGAATGAGTTGTATTAAATTCTCAAACCAAACACTTACTGACTCTGTCTGTCTCTTTTAACAATTAAGATGCAATTCACATACCATTCAACTCAACCATTTAAAGTTACAATTCAGTGGCTTTTAGAACTGTCAGAATTGTGTTATCTATCACCCTCATCAATTTTAGACAACGTTCATGACCTCAAAGAGAAATCCCACACCTCTCAGCCATCACTTGACTCTCTCCATCCAGCCCACTTCACCCTCCAGCCCCAGACAGTTATGAATTTATTTTCAGGACTCTGGCTCTTTCTATAGTGCTTCCCAGAATTTCAATTCCCCTCCATCCCCCCAAAATGGTTTGCCCTACCGTCTCACCACTCTGGCCTCACACCTAACCCCCAAAGCTTTGTTCAATTATTTTTAAATTGAAGCTTAAGTTCTTAGACTTTTTGTTTGTATCCGTCATTAAAGTCCTGCTAGGTATCCAGAGTTTTATTTATCTTAGCTGTACAGACTCTTTCAGAGGTTTGATGTGCTGCTTCAGATGTACCTCCTGTGATCGACAGTGGATCACATGGAGTGAAAGGCAAATCTTTCTGCTTAATGTAGAAATGCTTCCAACAGGAAGCTCTGCTATCTCTAATAAATATTGCCGAAGACAAAAAAAAACAAAAAAAAAACAAAAAAAACACCAAAGCTTAAATTCTAAAGTATCTGGTGTAAGAAACTAAAATTCTGTTCACTTTGCTGTTGTTGATCAGTTACTGAGTTGTGTCAGACTCTTTGAGACGTCATGGACTGCAACACTTCAGGCGTCCCTGTCCTTCACCATCTGCTGGAGCTTGCTCAAACGCATGTCCATTGAGCCGATGATGCCATTCAAGCATCTCATCCTCTGTTGCCCCCTTCTCCTTCTGCCTTCAATGTTTCCCAGCATCAGGGTCTTCTCTAATAAGCTGGCTCTTTGCATCAGGTAGCCGAAGAATTAGAGCTTCAGCATCAGTCCTTCCAGTGAATATTCAGAGTGATTTCCTTTAGGAGTGACTGATTTGATCTTGCCGTCCAAGGAATTTTTACTTACTCTCCTAAAAACTCAGAATTTCCTTGTGATATATTACTAAAGATTCACAAAATATACAGTTTTTGAAAATGCTCTCATCTGTTCATGACCTGATCATCTAGTTCATAGAACTTTCAAAACTTTTTCTTCTCTTTCATTATTCTCTTATGAGCCATTTCACAGTTTGTAAATACCTCTAACTCATGATATAAGGTGGTCAGGTGGGTGAGATGAAATTAAAATTGCTCTCTTATGATTCTTATTTTTTAAAACTATTGGTTAGGAAAAGTCAAACACTGACATTAATGGTTAAAAAGAGTACAGTAATCCCCCCTGACCCACGGTTATGTTTTCTGTGGTTACCCATGGTCAACCAAGGTACAAAAACATTAAATGGCAAACTCCAGAAATAAACAACTCATACGCTTTAACTGTGTGCCCTTCTGAGCAGAGTGACAGTCCCTTGTCATCCAGCTGCATCCTGCCTGGGACATGGATCGTCCCTTTGTTCAGCGCGTCCCTCCTGCTTGTCATGGAGAGGCCACTTGGGTGATCAAACCAACAGCAGTGGCTGTTGCTGCAGTCGTGCCCTGTGCAAGAAACCCTTAGTTTACTCAATGGCCCCAAGGCGTAGAAGCAGTGATGCCCGCAATCCGAGTATACCGAAGCCACCAGAGTGCTTCTTTTAAGTGAAAAAGCGAGAGTTCTTGACTGAATAAGGGAAGAACACAATCATATGCAAAGGGTCCTAATACCTATGGTAAGAGTGAACCTTCTACCTGTGAGACTGTGAAGCAGGAAAAAGAAATGCATGCTAGTTTTGTGGTGGCACCTCAACTGCAAAAGTTATAGCCACAGAACATGATAAGCACTCAGTGAAGACAAAAGCCTTAGCTATTTTGAGAGGGAGACCACACTCACACAACTTTTACTAAAATATACTATTGTAACTATTCTATTATTAAATCATCTTTAATTTCTTACTGTGCCCTGTTTATAAATGTAACTCTATTACCAGCA
Organism: Madoqua kirkii; assembly: GCA_006408675.1. Taxonomy (NCBI): domain Eukaryota; kingdom Metazoa; phylum Chordata; class Mammalia; order Artiodactyla; family Bovidae; genus Madoqua; species Madoqua kirkii. The sequence continues at coordinate 14,113 of SJYC01121531.1, forward strand.
CTAAATTAATAAATATAGATATTAAATAAAACAGGAAGCAACAAAATGCACAAAGCATTAAGAGGATAGGAGAGATAAACCGTTCCCTTGGAGGGAAGAAATTAAGGAAAAGTGAATGCTTATGTACCCCTGAAAACAGTGTTTCTACGATGGACTGAATTAAGGAAGAATTAACTAGTTTGTGGGGGTCTGGTTCTAGTCTCCACTTGTACTGTGCTGAGTTGTTTTCTGCGTGTTTTGGATACACGTGGTGATAGCAACCTGCTAAGTCTCTGGTAAAACCCAGTCCAAAGATATGTGAAGCCTGGACATGTGGAGCTGAATAAGCACGTATTAAAGCCATGAAATGCATTAACATTATTGGGCAGTTATGGCAACGGAAAAAACAGTGTTGGTGAATAAGAACACTTAAAGGGCGATGGCTTAATGTAAGAAACAGCAGGCGCCGTGAAAGTTCAGAGGGCATGACGTACCTTTCTTTAGTTCCAGGAGCTGCCAAGTTCTACTTCTGCTCCCCCACCCCCATATACAATTGCACTATTCTCATGAAGCTTACCTTCAGCAAATATTTATTCAACAATTATAAAATGACATGTGACTTGGTGGCTGGGAACTGTGAAGGATGTATAGATGACAGGACCCCAGGAGTGTGTGGGAAAGCACAGATGATGTTTATGAAGCAATGAGTCCAGTGTGTAGACTACTATACTGGTGGGGAAAAATGGAAGAAGAGCATGGGACTCAAATCAGTAGGTACTTGAATACCAAATTTATGTTAGGACTTTATTCTTTGGAAAACACAGGCTCATAATTTTTTTTCCTTTTAACATGAAAAGAAAGTGATCAAAGTTGCTTCTGGCTATTTGTTCACATTTTTTTGTCCTATTGATATCTTTTCTTAGTGAACAAAAACAATATCTATTTTACTTGCTTGTTTAATGTCCAACGCAATGTGGTAGGCTACTGCTTAATATTTAGTTGATATAAACACCAGCTGTTATTAAAAATTCAAGAGTTCTTAGTATAGAAGGAATAAAGGATGTCCATTGTTCTTAAGATTTATTTAGCCAAACTACCATCTGCCTCACCAGGAAAAATAAGAAACCAAAGCAACTGTGGCAAATCATTTGCCCAAGAATGCCACTTTAAAATCCTAGTGAAGATATCAGGTACTACAAGCACAGAAGTTCTGAAAACTGATACCTGCTGTACTTCATTGATTCAGCACTTTTTTTTTCAGTATTATAACTGTAGGTAGATTCCAGAAGACTAGCATATGTGAATGTGAAGTCTCTCAGTCATGTCTGACTCTTTGAGACCCCAGGCTCCTTTGTCCATGGGATTTTCCAGGCAATAGTACTGGAGTGGATTGCCACTTCCTTCTCCAAAGGATCCTCCCAACCCAGGGATCAAACTCGGGTCTCCTGCATTGTAGACAGACGCTTTACCGTCTGAGCCACCAAGGAAGTCTAAATATGTGGTTAAAACATGATCAAACTAATTCCCCTCTTTCATTGCCCTTTATAACCTCTGTAGGGTCTCCTACCCTGAGTGATTGGTTACAATGGACAGGATGTGACAGATGCCACCCCCGGGCCCCATAAGGTAAGGTCATCTGAAGGAGGGTCGGAAAAGCCTGCAACAGAGTTAGAGGGAAGGAGGGATGATGGTGACTGCCAGTAGAGCCAGCCCTGTTCCTCCAGTAATTTCAAGAGGGAAAACAAAAGAGTTCTTGCAGTTTCCAGAAATAGGACTGACTGCCAGCTCCTTGCCATCCTCTGTCTTAGACTGGCTATGGGAGAAGAACAGGCAGGCACACGCAGGCTGACTACTCTCTTGCCTGTGACAGCTCCAGCTGACATGTGTGGAACAAGAGTACAGTGCCAGCCTTCCCAGGCCCTGGGGCCAAGCGGGCTGAGCTGGGGTGAGAAGGAAAATCCCGAAGTAAGCAGAAATGATGTGAGAACTGGAGGTAAGTGTGGTAAGTGTGGTGTAAGGTGCCCTGCGGAGGCTGAGTGGAAGCAGGACAAGGGCATGAGACAGAAAGCCTGGGGCTGCCTGGTGGGCCTCCTAGAGGGGCGTGGGCATGACTGCAGAGGAAGCTGTGGGGGCATGTGTGTGTGCAGAAGGTATGTTAGGGAGGGGTTTTATTGATGTAGGCGTGGGAGGGTGTGTGCTGCAGGGTGTGGAATGCGGGGGTGGAGAGAAAAAAGAGTGTGGAGGGCGGGAGGACTTTCATGGAGTGCCAGGAACACCCATTTCACAAAGGAGAACGGCCAGCTGCCAGAGAGGCAGATCTCCTCGTGGGAACGCATCAGCTCCCCACGCTGGATTCTGGCCACAGATCCTACCCTGGGGTGGCTGCCAGATTTCTGACCCCAAAAGGGAGGGACACAGTTTTCGGATTTTTACCACACCCTGATCCTGATCTTTCCCAAGGAGTGATGTTTTTGCTTGCGTTATTATCATACTGTTGGTCACAGAGCAGTGTTTCTTGGCAGACAGTCTGGTGAATAGAACCATAAATTAGAAAGAAAGGAGAGTTCCTCGTCTTGGTTTCTTTCATGTGCTTTCTGATGGCCTTTGGAACCGTGCTGTAATATTTCTGTGTCTTGGCTCCCAATTTTCTTAGCAACAAGAAAGAATACATCAACCAGCTAAGGGAAATTTAATGTTGAATTAATAACTTCAATGAATAAATAATTATAAAGACAGGTGAGGTGAAGTCACTCAGTCGTGTCTGACTCTTTGCGACCCCGTGGACTATATAACCTACTAGGCTTCTCCATCCATGGGATTCTCCAGGCAAGAATACTGGAGTGGGTTGCCATTTCCTTCTCCAGGGGATCTTCCCAACCCAGGGATCGAACCCAGGTCTCCCGCATTGGAGGCAGACGCTTTAACCTCTGAGCCACCAGGGAAGCTAGGTAATAAATTTTAATCCAGTGTGAGAAAGAATTTTCATGAATTACAACTATTCAAAACTAGGAGGAGGTGAAACAAGAGCTAAGGGGACAGGGCTTAAGCTTTAAAAGAATGACATAGTCAAAGATTATATGACATAAATTGGTTAGAACCAACTAGATGCAAGATGGTGGAAGATCTGACTTCCCAGTGGAAGATCTGACTTCCCAGTGGATCTTGCGCCTCGTTGCTGTATGTAATACACTAGCATGCTAAATGACACACGCACCAGGCCCATGACAGTTCTGACCACAAAATGCCAAAAAGTGGGCAGTGGACCAATTCCTGGAAGTCCCTGCCCCTTCTCCAAAATAGTTGGAATAATCCTCTCATTCATTCAGCTCAGTTCAGTCGCTCAGTCGTGTCCAACTCTTTGCGACCCCATGAATCGCAGCACGCCAGGCCTCCCTGTCCATCACTATCTCCTGGAGTTCACTCAGACTCACGTTCATCAAGTCCATGATGCCATCCAGCCATCTCATCCTCGGTCGTCCCCTTCTCCTGCTGCCCCCAATCCCTCCCAGCATCAGAGTCTTTTCCAGTGAGTCAACTCTTTGCATGAGGTGGCCAAAGTACTGGAGTTTCAGCTTTAACATCATTCCTTCCAAAGAAATCCCAGGGTTGATCTCCTTCAGAATGGACTGGTTGGATCTCCTTGCAGGCCAAGGGACTCTCAAGAGTCTTCTCCAACACCACAGTTCAAAAGCATCAATTCTTCAGCGCTCAGCCTTCTTCACAGTCCAACTCTCACATCCATACATGACCACAGGAAAAACCATAGCCTTGACTAGATGGACCTTAGTCGGCAAAGCAATGTCTCTACTTTTGAATATGCTATCTAGGTTGGTCATAACTTTTCTTCCAAGGACTAAGCATCTTTTAATTTCATGGCTGCAGTCACCATCTACAGTGATTTTGGAGCCCCCCAAAATAAAGTCTGACACCCAGCTGACAAAAATACTAACCACTCTGTATTTCAACACTACTCTTACCTTTTGAGACAGACTGCATTCTCTCTAACGGCTGTGTATCTCTGTAGATAAATCCACTTCTTAACCTATCACTTTATCTCTCACTGAATTCTTTCTTCAATGAGACATAAAGAACCTGGGCTTCATTAAGTCCTGAGACTAGGTGTGGGTTCAAGGCTCAATCTGAACTGTGCAATTTCAGTGGTATTTTTCTGTCATGTCATTAGAAATGTTCAAATAGAGGGAAGAGGACCAGTTGTTGGGTGTCTAGCAGCTAATGAGATGCGTTATTTAAGATATCTTGAAGCCTTATGTAAAAACCCTGAGATGTTATGATTCTAGAACTACACAGCGCTTTAAGCAATACAGAATTATTTCAAACATTAAAGTGCCTTAGATATGAAATGATCATAGTATTAAATGGTCAACTAACAAAGAATATCTCTGTGTGATTAGCACTATTATTGGACAGGTTGTCTGTACAGCATAGAAATACAGACAGAACTTGAGGCCCAGGTACTCCACAGTAACCCTGAAGCAAACTGAACATAGAGAAGAAGGCCTTGTCTTATACCAGGGAGAAGTATTCAGTGCAAACAGGCTGGAACTCTGACAGTCATTCCCGAATAGCCTCGACTCTTACAAGCCATGCAGTCCAACGCTGTGTAGTCCTGAAAGAAGACCAGGTGGTGCCACTGCTAAAGAATCCTCCTGCCAATGTGGCAGATGCTGGAGACAAGGATTTGATCCCTGGGTGGGGAAGCTCCCCTGGAGGAGGGCATGGCAACCCCCTCCAGTAGTCTTCCCCGGAGAATCCCATGGACAGAGGAGCCTCGCGGGCTGTGGTCTGCAGGCCTGCAGAGTCGGACACAACTGAAGCGACTTAGCAAGAAAGAAGACCACAGGTGTTCTCTTCAGTGATAAAAAAAAAAACAAATGTCAGATGTCTTCAAAGCACCAAGTACAGATATCTATGAACTGCTCATTTGAGAGTTAGACGAGAAGTCCTTAGAGCTTCCTTAGCTTTCCGAGTACTGCTGACAAGTCTTCTCAAATGTCAGTGTGCCTTTCAATTACCTGGGGATGGATCAAAATGCAGATTCTGATTTAGTAGGTATGGGATGGGCCTGAGATTCTATTTAATATACGAAATATTTCCCTTTTTAAGTATGCATCAAATGGTGCTTTTTAAAAATGATTCTTTACTCCATTGTCTTTTTGGCTGTGCAAGGTCTTTTTGTTGCTGCACCCAGGCTTTCTCCAGCTGCAGCAAGCAGGGCTACTCTCGAGGTGCTGTGCACAGGCTTCTCAGCTTGGTGGCTCCTCTTGCTGAGCAGCGCGGGCTCCACGGCACACGAGCTTCAGCAGCTGCAGCACCTGGGCTCCACGGCACACAAGCTTCAGCAGCTGCGGTACCTGGGCTCCAGAGCTCAGGCTCAGTAGTGGTGGCACATGGGCTTAGTTGCCCTGCGGCTTCTGGGATCTTTGTTTCTGGATCAGGGATCAAATTCGTGTCCCCTGCATTGGCAGGCAGCTTCTTAACCACTGAGCCTCCAGGGAAGCCCCTCAATATATTTCAAAGAGATACCGATGATACTTGTCCACAGGTCATTCAAAGAAGCCAGGCTGTAGAATCTACGATGTAGATGAAAGCGCTGAGGGCATTGCAGGTATTTGCCTATTTGCCTAGGCAAGGGCACACACTGCATTAGGAGAATAAGATTCAATACTACCCCATGCATGGAATCACAAAATTCATCGTATACAAGGAAAGGAGCCTTGTGATGCCATTTGAAAGCCATAATTTGGCTCTGTTCACTAGCCAACATTTATTCTGTGAGGGAGGAGGAGTATGGAATCTGTGTGGAACTGGATTGGCATTTCCTTCCCTGGTGGCTCAGATGGTAAAGAATCCACCTGCAATGCCAGAGACCCAGGCTCCATCCCTGGGACAGGAAGTCCTCTGGAGAAGGACGTCAACCCACTCCAGTATACCTGTCTGAGAATTCCATGGACGGGGAGCCTAGCGGGCTACAGTCTGGAGTCACAAAGAGTCCGACACATTTTCAAATTTTTCAACTAGGGCAGTGATAACATGGTCTCTTAGGGTAAATGTCAGCAAAGTCTTGAGAATGCCAAATTACACTGACAAGGAAATGAAGTATGCTTTAGTCCCTTCTTACCTGTCTTTTCCCTTCTTAGACCATGCTTTTCCCTAAGAGGTTACTTTGATCTTTTCTCTCAGGGCTTTGACCTCAACTAATTGTCTTAACATCCTCCACTGAAATAGACGGTAAAGAATTTAAGGTGCAACCGTTCCCCGGGGAATCTGTAAGACTCCACATCTTCAGGACACAAAAGGATAAGGTGCTATCAGGAAAATGTCAGACCCTGTGACAGGTAGAAAAGTATATTTTAATAGGTGAACTTGCTTTAAATGGTCTTTTCACATCTCTGCAGATTGACATTACCCAGGATGAAAGGAGTGGGGGAAATGACAGTGCTGGGAGAAGTCTCGAGAAGGGTCTTGGTCTCATTCTGACTCCTCAGGATTGAGAAGGTCAAAAGATGGAAGCTTCAGTCCAAAGGAAAGACATTTGAGCACATGAACTAGCAACGGCTGTTAACCATCTTCTCAATGGTGACTGATTTATTTTGCATCAATGAATCAGAACTAATTAGATTCCACCCTGTTTCTCACCTCAGAATAGATAGTAACTAATGTTGTACCATATATTTTTAACTATATTATAAATGTAGGCATTCTTTGCTTCAGCCATCCACAACTTAGCTCCCCAGCAGTACTGTCCATCTGGAACACAACTATAAACCAAGAATTTTGCAAAAAATTCCCCGAGTAGGCAAATAGATGTCATCAAATTCATGTGGAAGATCATAAGACCTAAAGATCTTAGAATTTACATAATTGACACCTCCCACCTCACAACAGTAATGCATTACTGACAATCAGCTGTTGTACAGAAACAAATTGACTGGACTCCTGTGTCCCATTATTTCAAATGGGAAAAATTATAATGTGGCATACATCGGCCCTAAACCACCAACAAATTTCTAAAAACATAATGAAACCATAGTAAGATGTGTACGTGTGAGTAACAAATGATATACAATGACTAAGCAAGCTTATTGATTATAAAAGAACGGACACAGAAGTTACCAGCTGCGCTTAGTATTAGCGTCACAGCTGAGTACCAGTGACACAGAAACTCATCTTTATTGATGATGTGCACTTTTAAAAGTCTGTGCACATGATTCTGACTATCAGTTATTTTCCCAGCATATTTGCTTTTAAAAAATGTTCTACTGAGGTTTGATTATGTAAATATATATTTTCCCCCTAAAAATATCAGCCCCAAAATGATATGCTGAGAGTGATGTATGTTCTGTGAAGTTGGGTGTTAAAAGCCAAGAGATATTCTATGAGAAGATGTAAACTGGGGAGGTTTGTAGCGTATGTCTGGTGGCATGCTGGAGTCCACTTATATTGGTTCATGGGAGTCAATTATTAAATTTGCTGGAATTTGGAAAGCTGGTTGATGTCACAGTGATAACTCAAAATTGGACATGATGAAGTATGTACACCACACCACAAAAACAGATGAATACTACATGTCAAGGACTCCTCTCACCCCTACGAGTGCTGGCTGTTGAGCACTCACATACCACCAAGTATGCCTGGACTGTATCTCACCAAGTGTAAGCTATCATTGGTTATTAAAGGTTACATTACAGTAAGGATATGCTAGACTCAGGGTGTGGCAAAAGCAAACCCCACACACCAGGGGCTTACGCAACAGAAGTTTGTTTCATGCTACAAGGAGGGTCCTTTGAGGCTTCTGTTTGACTTGGTCACTGAGGAGCCATGAGTGATAAAGGTGCCATTGTCTCTATGAGAGGTTCAAGGTTTACTAGGCGAGAAAAGTGACCAGCAATCAAGACCTAGTTTTCCTATGCTTTGGTTGCAAAGTAACACAAGTCACTTCCATCCACATCCTCCGGCCAGAACTGGTATCATGCACAGTCTACTTAAACAGAGCACAGCCAGGTGAGGACACTCTGCAGTCACATGAACCATTCGTTTACATGTGTCTAAGCTGGGGGTGGGGGAAGGAAACACTGTCAAACTGTGACTTCAGGCTTTCTTGTAGCTCAGAATGAGTCATTTAGACCATAGATTTAAAAAAATCTTTTGTCACACTTTTGTATGCTGAAGAGGGGAAATTAATCAAAATAAATCAGTTAAAGTATTTCATAGGGCTTGCCTGTTGGCTCAGAGGTTAAGACTCTGCCTGCCAATGGAGAAGAAGATGCAGGTCTGATCCCTGGGTCGGGAAGATCTCTTGGAGTAGGGAATAGCAACCCACTTCAGTATCCTTGCCTGGAAAATTTCATGGACAGAGGAGCCTGGCAGGCTACAATCCATGGGGTTGCAAAGAGTCAGACACAACTAAGCAACTCAGGGTGCACACAAAGTCTTCTGTTTAAAAAAAGGCAAACCGTTCTGACAGTAGTCAGAACTGTCCTTACTATAAGGTCTACAAATGACAAATGCTGGAGAGAGCATGGAGAAAAGGGAACTCTTTCACAATGTTGGTGGGAATGTAAGTTCGTACAGCCACTATGGAAAACAGTACGGAGGTTTCTCAAAAACTAAAACTAGAGTTGCCATACGATCCAGCCATCCCACTCCTGGGCATATATGTGGACAAAACTCTAATTCAAAAAGATTCATGCACTCCTGTGTTCATGGCTGCATATTCACAACAGCCAAGACGTGGAAGCCACCTAAATGTCCATCACAGATGAATGAATACAGATGACGAGATCCACACAGCCATAAAAAACGAAACAGTGCCATTTGCAGCAACATGAATGGACCTGAGGATTATTATGCTAGATGAAGTAAGTCACAAAGAGAAAGACGAGTATCATCTGATATCACTTATACGTGGAATCTAAAATATGACACAAATGAATATATCTATGACACAGAAACAGACTCACCACACGGACAAGAGACTTGTGGTTGTCAAGGTGGTGGGGGATGGAGTGGGAGGTTGAGATTAGCAGGTGCAAACTATTACATACAAAATGGATAAACAAGAAGGTCCTACCATAGAGAACAAGGAACTACATTCAATATCCTCTGATAAGCCTATGGTACTGGAAATGAATATGGAAAAGGATGTCTCAGTTCAGTTCAGTTCAGTTGCTCAGTCGTGTCCAACTCTTTGCGACCCCATGAATCGCAGCACGCCAGGCCTCCCTGTCCATCACCATCTCCCAGAGTTCACTCAGACTCATGTTCATTGAGTCTGTGATGCCATCCAGCCAACTCTTCCTCTGTCGTCCCCTTCTCCTGCTGCCCCCAATCCCTCCCAGCATCAGAGTCTTTTCCAGTGAGTCAACTCTTCTCATGAGGTGGCCAAAGTTCTGGAGTTTCAGCTTTAGCATCATTCCTTCCAAAGAAATCCCAGGGCTGATCTCCTTCAGAATGGACTGGTTGGATCTCCTTGCAGTCCAAGGGACCCTCAAGAGTCTTCTTCAACACCACAGTTCAAAAGCATCAATTC
>SJYC01121536.1:0-28290 GCA_006408675.1 Madoqua kirkii
ACAGCGTAAGAGGGTTCCCTTTTCTCCACACCCTCACCGGCATTTATTGCTTGTAGACTTTTGGATCGCTGCCATTCTGACTGGCGTGAAATGGTACCTCATTGTGGTTTTGATTTGCATTTCTCTGATAATGAGTGATGTTGAGCATCTTTTCATGTGTTTGTTAGCCATCTGTATGTCTTTGCTGGAGAAATGCCTATTTAGTTCTTTGGCCCATTTTTTGATTGGGTCATTTATTTTTCTGGAATTGAGCTGCATAAGTTGCTTGTATATTTTTGAGATTAGTTGTTTATCAGTTGCTTCATTTGCTATTATTTTCTCCCATTCTGAAGGCTTTCTTTTCACCTTGCTTATAGTTTCCTTTGTTGTGCAGAAGCTTTTAATTTTACTTAGGTCCCATTTGTTTATTTTTGCTTTTATTTCCACTATTCTGGGAGGTGGGTCATAGAGGATCCTGCTGTGATGTATGTCAGAGAGTGTTTTGCCTATGTTCTCCTCTAGGAGTTTTATAGTTTCTGGTCTTACATTTAGATCTTTAATCCATTTTGAGTTTATTTTTGTGTATGGGGTTATAAAGTGATCTAGTTTCATTCTTTTACAAGTGGGTGACCAGTTTTCCCAGCACCACTTATTAAAGGGATTGTCTTTAATCCATTGTATATTCTTGCCTCCTTTGTCGAGGATAAGGTGTCCATAGGTGTGTGGATTTATCTCTGGGCTTTCTATTTTGTTCCATTGATCTATATTTCTGTCTTTGTACCAGTACCATACTGTCTTGATTCCTTTGGCTTTGTAGGAGAGCCTGAAGTCAGTCAGGTTGATTCCTCCAGTTCCATTCTTCTTTCTCAATGAGAAAACAGAAAGAGAAATTAAAGAAACAATTCCATTCACCACTGCAACGAAAAGAATAAAATACTTAGGAATATATCTACCTAAAGAAACTAAAGACCTATATATAGAAAACTATAAAACAGTGGTGAAAGAAATCAAAGAGGACACTAATAGATGGAGAAATATACCACGTTCATGGATCGGAAGAATCAATATAGTGAAAATGAGTGTACTACCCAAAGCAATCTATAGATTCAATGCAACCCCTATCAAGCTACCAGTGGTATTTTTCACAGAGCTAGAACAAATAATTTCACAGTTTGTATGGAAATACAAAAAACCTCAAATAGCCAAAGCAATCTTGAGAAAGAAGAATGGAACTCAAGTAATTTTCTTATTTGAGTTCAAAATGGGTTGTAAACCAATGGAGAAAACTTTCAACATCAGCAATGCATCTGGCCCAGAGACTGCTAAATGTATAGTGCAGTGGTGGTTCAAGAACTTTTGCCAAGGAGATAAGGGCCTTGAAGATGAGGAAGGCAGTGGCTGGCCACTGGAAGTTGACAACCAAGAGCATCACTGAAACTGATCCTCTTGAAACTACATGAGAAATTGCCCAAGAACTCAATGTCGAGCATTCTATGGTCACCAGGCATTTGAAGCAAATTGGAAAGGTGAAAGAAAAGCTCGATGATATGTGGGTGCCTCATGAGCTGATAGAAAGTTTTTTAAAATGTCGTTTTGAAGTGTTGTCTTCTATGCAACAATTATGAAACACTTTTCCATTGGATTGTGACATGTGACAAAAAGTGGATTTTATATGACAACTGGCAACAACCAGCTCAGTGGTTGGACAAAGAAGAAGCTCCAAAGCACTTCCCAAAGTCAAACTTGCACCAAGAAAATGTCATGGTCACCGTTTAGTGGTCTGCTGCCGCTCTGATCCACTATAGCTTTCTGAATCCTGATGAAACCATTACATCTAAGAAGTATGCTCAGCAAACTGATAACTACAATGCCTATAGCCAGCATTGGTCAACAGAAAGGCCCAGTTCTTCTCCATGACAGTGCCAATTGCATATTGCACAACCAACATGCCAAAAGTTGAATAAATTGGGATTTGAAGTTTTGCCTCATTTGCCATATTCACCTGATGCCAACCGACTACCACTTCTTCAAGTATCTTGACAAGTTTTTGCAGTGAAAAGGCTTCCACAACCAGCAGAATACAGAAAATGCTTTCCAAGAGTTCACTGAATCCTGAAGGACAGATGTTTATGTTACAGGAATAAGCAAACATTTCTCGGTGGCAAAAATGTTTTGATTGTAATGGTTCCAACTTTGATAATAAAGATGTGTTTGAGCCTACTGTGGCCCTTGAAACTAATCCAGTTGAAGTATTTGGCTCTCTGGACCATCTACAGTCTGACAATGGTGTGCTTTTTATCACAAGCCACTCAACAATGGGCTGACAGTCAAGGTATCTGATGGACCTTCCAGGTTCCTGCCATCCACAGGCATCTGGTACTGTTGAACTCTGAAATGGGCTCCTAGATAATTGACTCAACAATATTTCCAACTCTACCTCCTTCACCTCCTCCTGGTCCATACACCTTAGGAAGATAATTAGATCACTAAATGCAACTCTCTGCAGAAGGGGATAACTTTCTCTCAGTTGTTTCCAGGGTAATGATTAGGATGAAAGGGGTAGGAAGTTTTTAGCACAATATATAGTCATATCTGGGTTTCCCATGCGGTGCAGTGGTAAAGAATTCACCTGCAAATGCAGGAAATGCAAGAGAATGTTTCGATCCCTGGGTCAGGAAGATCCCTTGGAGTTGGGCATGGCAACCCACGCCAGTATTCCTGCCTGGAAAATCACGGACAGAGGAGCCTGGAGGGCTACAGCCCATGGGATCACAGAGTTGGATACAACTGAGTATGTGCACAAAGAGTCCTAATTAAAAATTTTAGGACTCTTCCCTGACCATTCCCAGGTAAGATGCTTTTGCTTTTCTCCTAATGGCAACCCCAGGCCAAAACAATTGGTTTGCCCACTATTGCTATGAATAATAAACTGTCCTTTGTCTCTGATTTCTTCTTCTTTTTTCTTCTACCAGAACACCTGAAAGTATGGCAGGCTAACTTGTCAACTCGCAGAGCACAGTATCAGACTCTTCAGAGTTTTATTGACACCATGCCAGTGCTGAACAGCAATCACAGTGCAGAGCTCTACAGAAATGAGGTCAACTTCTTTCTTCCTCGTGTTGTCAGGCTGAGAGTGATAACTCTGTTACAAGCTATTGTGGACTCAGCAAGACTGTATGAAGGACATTTTGACCAAAAAAAAATGAAAATGAGTAGGATCAGGCACTACTTGTTCCTTTCGTATTACCATGCAGGGGAAGAATCCGTGTATTTTCTTTGCCAGTTGCCATCAGGTTTATTGGGCCCAGGGTGTGATTACCCATGGGAGAGTGTGCCTCTTAAGGACCTCTCCTCAGTGGCCACACAATGTGTACAACAAAGAACTTAATTACAGTAAAGATTGTATGCAGCACAACTCAGGGTGGCCTAATTAAATCTCATATCATGGCTGACAGCTGTGAATTTGTTTAAAGAATTTGTTGTGAAAGCTCCTCTGATATTTACTATTGTTACTCAGACTTCATGCAGTGAGATTACAGTTCAGGAGGTCCCTGATACTGGAGGGTTAATGCTAGCTCTCATTGTGTGTGTGGATGTGTGTGCACACATGGATTGCCTTTCAGAATCTTTTAATACATCAAATCAAGACAGAGGGAGAGAGCTGTTTTTTTCATTTACTGAGAAAGGTTTCTGCAGTTACCTTAAAACACAACTTCAAAAGGCCTTTGTTTATATTACTCGATGTGTAACAATTCTGATACACAGTGCTTCCTGCGTTTTCACACACATGTGTGACAGCTGCTAACTCATGGAAACCGTGAGGCTTTCCTCAAGGCTTAGCGGCCTGAGTTGAAGACAACTCAAAGACAGACCTGAGACTGGTCATGGACAACTGTATGATGATAGATTATTGCTGTTTGGGAACCTGTTGGTGCTTCACCAAACATTCATTGCTACTGCTGCTGCTACTAAGTTGCTTCAGTCATGTCTGACTCTTTGCGACCCCATGGACTGCAACCTACCAGGCGTCTCCATCCATGGGATTTTCCAGGCAAGAGTTCTGGAGTAGGGTAACATTGCCTTCTCTGAAACAATCATTAGGTACCTGCTATCTGCAGGTATTGAATGAGACATGAAGAATACACAGATGTCAAAATGTTTGCCTAAATGTTTGATGTAAAGCTGTCAGTCCATGGGAGGCAACCATGACTAGGTCTGTAAACCAGTAATTATTCTACATAAAGATATATAAGATGTTAAATGGGGGCTTGCCTGGTGGCTCAGTGATAAAGAATCCACCTGCCAATGCAGGAGACACAGGTTCAGTCCCTGATCCAGGAAGATTTCACATGCCAAGGAGTGCCAGGAGCCTGCATGGGGAATCCCGCCAGTGGCAAAGGTCATGAGGAAGGGGGCCTGACAAAACGCAAAGACAGGACCAGGCCTCAGGGGTTCCCCCTGGATTTTCTTGAGCATCTACCCCCAAAACCAGAGTCTGCCTGCTTTACTGTGTTATGCTTTCCACCTACTCTTCTGACATTAACAGCGGGCTGTCCCCCCACCACCTTTTTCTGGAAAAAGTTAATTTAGAGCTTTTAGATAATAAGTCTCCTGCCCCTCCGATGGCTTTCCAGCCTGCCTGCTGGACTCTTACAGCTGCGCATGTGACTGTTTGTGGCCTCCGGACCGCGAGAGGCACAGGAAGCTTAAAATATCCTAGAAATGTAGGGGCTTCCAAGGAGTCAAAATCATTAGAATAGGACTGATTAAGGGTTTCATTTGTTGAGCCAATACTCACTGCCAAATTTTCATATCTTTTATTTGTTGATATAGTTGGCATGTAGAAAAAACAGGTAGTAGCCCTGGTATTAGCAACATTAGTTCTTTGAGTAAGTACTTTTTTGTTATAACCCACTGTACCTTTGTTCTACAGGAATGTAACTTTATTTAGTACTTTGAGGGTGATGCAGATTAAGAAAAAACACTTCAAGGGAAAAGGAGTTTTCTGGTTGATAAACATTTATCCAGGAAAAGAGCCATAAAAATGTTAAAAGGCCCCCTGTCCAGAAGATGATGTAAAACCACCTAAGACCTTTTGTATATGGGAAGGTATGCAAAAAGAAAGACTGGTCTCAATAAGGGTCAGGACTGCTGCCCCTGCATAACTCTGCATATTCCATGATTTCTTTATGTACAACTTGGGGTATATAAGCTGCTTTTGAAAATAAAGTTGTGGGTCTGGCACTGATGCTTGGCTCCCTGATGTCCTTCTTTTCTCCCTTTTTTGGCTGAATTCCCATCTGGACCGTGGAGGCTCACCATGTCTACTTATTTGTCCTGGCTTCTAAGACCCACGCGAGAGGGAGCCCAAAGCAGGGCACCCTCCACTATTCAAGTGGGTGCCGGTGGTCTACGTAGATGGTGCAAACTCCTTGTCTCAGAGTTTTATTGGTTCTCCGCATAAACCAAGTTATTCAGCATCTTTTCTCCACTCATTTTCCTACTACACTATTCCTTCCTAATCTCTCTTTATATTTCTAAATAAATAAATCTCTCCTCACTGACACCATCTCCCCTTCCAATTCCCTGGATCCACCGGGGCTGGACCCTGACAAAGGAGCAACTAAGCCCCTTTGCAAATGCATTGAGACTGTGCTCTGGAACCTGGGAGCTGGGACTGCTGAAGCCCGCATGCCCTAGAGCTCGTGTTCCATGGCAAGAATAGCCACTGCAATAAGAAGCCCATGCACTGCAACTATACAGCAGCTCCCACTTGCCACAACCAGAGAAAAGCCTGTGTGGCAACAAAGACCCAGCACAACCCAAAATAAACACATATAAATAGAATTTTAAAAAATTTAAAGATGTCACATGGGAATACAGAGGAGAAAATGATTAATTGTTCCAGGGACTAAAACAGAAAATTGAGAGGAGAAAGTGGTTTTGGGGTCTACTACCATGTTTGGGACTGGTGCATACAACCTTGCATTCTGTGCACTGTGAGGCTTAGATACTCCAGAGGTACAGCCAGAAGGTAAGCTTTGGAGCCACATAGCTTTGGGTTTGAATTTTAGCTCAATGATTAACAACCAGTTATCAGTTATATGATAGAGTAAGGAATTTATTAACCTCTGTTAAGCCAGGTTTCTTTATCGTTAAAATAGGAATGGCATTTAACACTCCTACATAAATTGTAGCAATATTTTCTTTGAGCAATCTCCCAGGCAAAACAAATAAAAGAAAAAATAAGCAAGGGAGACCGAATCAAATTTAAAAGCTTTTGTACAACAAAGGAAATTCATTTAAAAAATGAAAAAATCTGGAGGATGGGAGAAAATATTTGCAAATCATACTACCAACAAGAACTTAATATTCCAAATATACAGACAGTGCATACAGTACAATATTGAAAATACAAACCACCTGTTTAAAAAATGGGTAGAAGACCTAAACAAACATTTTTCCAAAGAAGACATACAGATGCCCAACACACACATGAAGAGATGCTTGACATCACAAATTATTACAGAAATGCAAATCAAAGCTACATCGAGATAGCTCCTCACACTGGTGAGAATGGCCATCATTGAAGAGCCTACAAATAACAACTGCTGGAGAGGGTGTGAAGAAAAGGGAGTCTTCCTACACTGTTGGAGGGAATGTAAACCAGTGTAGCCACTATGGAGAACAGTATAGAGATTCTTTAAAATACTAGAAACAGAGCTATAATATGATCCAGCAATCCTAGTCCTGGGTATGTATCTGGAAAAAACAAAAACTCTAATTAAAAAAGATAAATGCACACCAGTATTTATAGCAGCACCACTGACAAGAGCCAAGACACAGAAACAATCCAAGTGCCCATCGACAGATCATTGGATTAAGAAGATGTAGCCCATGGACAGAGGAGCCTGGTGGGCTGCAGTCCATGGGGTCGCTAAGAGTCGGACACAACTGAGCAACTTCACTTTCACTTTAACGCATTGGAGAAGGAAATGGCAACCCACTCCAGTGTTCTTGCCTGGAGAATCCCAGGGGCAGTGGAGCCTGGTGGGCTGCCATCTATGGGGTCGCATAGAGTCACTTCATGACTGAAGTGACTTACCAACAGCAGCATACACACACACACACACACACACACACACACACACACACACACACACATATATAAAATATATACATACACAATGGAATACTACTCAGCCATAAAAAGAATGAAATATTGCCATTTGCAGCAACATGGATGAACACAGAGATTATTATACTTAGTGAAGCAACTCAGAGAAAGATAAGTATCACTTATATTTTGAATCTAAGAAATAATACAAATAAATGTATATATAAAACAGAAACAGACTCAGAGACATAGAAAAAGAAAAGAGAAAAGGAAAGAGAGGGAGGGAGGAGGAAGGAAGGGACAAATTAAAGAGTATGAGATATGATATTGCTTATATGTGGAATCTAAAAAAGGTACAAATGAACTTATTTACAAAATAGAAATAGTTATATACATAGACAACAAACAAAGGTCATCAGCGGGTAAGCAGGGGGTAAACTAGGAGAGTGAGACTCCAATATACGTAATGTGCTGTGCTGTGCTTAGTCGCTCAGTTGTGCCCAACTCTTTGTGACCCCCTGGACTGCAGCCTGCCAGGCTCCTCTGTCCATGGGGATTTTATAGGCAAGAACACTGGAGTGGGTTGCCATTTCCTTCTCCAGTGCATGAAAGTGAACAGTGAAAGTGAAGTCACTCAGTCCTGTCCGACCCTCAGTGACCCCATGGACTGCAGCCTACCAGGCTCCTCCGTCCATGGGATTTTCCAGGCAAGAGTAGTGCAATGGGGTGCCATTGCCTTCTCCGATATACATACTACTATATATAAAATAGATAACCAATAAGAACATATTGTATAGCATAGGAAGCTCTACTCAATACTCTGTAATGATCTACATGGGAAAAGAATCTGAAAAAGAGTGGATATATGTGTGTGTGTGTACATAAATTACACATATACATTACATATGTATATATAACTGATTCACTTTGCTGTACACCTGAAACTAACACAATATTGTAAATCAACTATATTCCAATAAAAATTAAAATCACTTTTTAAAGTATGAGATTAACAGATACAAACAACCACACATAAAATAAAATTAAAAAACAACAAAGATTTACTGAAGAGCACAGGGAACTATAATCATTATCTTCTAATAATTTTTAATGGAATATAATGTGAAAATATAACTGAATCACTTTGCTGTACACCTGAAACTACACAGTACTGTAAATTAACTACACTTCAATAATTTACAAAAAAAGAATGATGGTATCACCACAGTGAATTATGAGAATCAGAGGAAATAACCAACCTAAAGTGTCCACATGGTAGATGCTCCATAAATGTTAGTGTCCCTTCTCTCCCACCTTTCAGTCCAATCCTATACTGAGAAGTGTAGAAAAGCCAAATTACCAGCTTACTGGAAATGATCATTCTTTCAGGGATTCATGGCAGATTTCAGAGTATGTTGGAATTTGAAAACCAAAAAATTTAGTATGTATAGGAAAGGGAGAAATTAACAACATTTTTTGCTGACTGCTTAACATATATTCTCTTTTTAATTCTCAAAAAAACCCTCTCAGAGAGCTTGTGTTTCTTTCATGTTGAAGAGTATTTCCTTACCAAATGTAATATTAGTATTACTTAATTCACTTTGTGTGCATGTAAAGCTTCATAATCTTGATATAGGCTTTTCTAAAAAATTAGTGAGGTTCCAAATTAAGGTATCCTGTAACCAGATGACAACAGTTGGCTGCAGCCACCCAGTACAGATGCAGGAAGAAGGGCTTGTGTGGAAACATGTTCCATTGATATAGAACTTGGTATATTTTCCATTTACGTGTCATCTATACACACTTCTTCACTTGGAATAATTAATTCAAAATGTTAAGTTTCTTTAAAATAACTGGTAAAGAAAACAAACTTATTTTATTTTTCATTTTCTTTTTTTAAAATCAGTTTATCACAAACAATTTTATACCGAGTTATGACTGGAATGTTCCTTTATTACTCACCCTAAATGTTAGCTGGGTGTCAGAAGTCTCCCAAGGCTTGGGTATAGCCCTAGGGCTTTGGAGTGTATGGAGTAGATTAATATCTATATATAGTTTTTCTCATTTGGTTATGCTTTCTTCCTATTCCAAATAAGACGGCACTGATCAGCCCAAAGACACATGCCATTCCCTGATTTCTCTGCTGTAAATACTTCTTTTGGCTTCCCCAGAGCTCCCCATTTGCTGAAGGTATGGGATATAAACGGTTCTAACCAAAACGCCCTAGAATACAGAAGAGCTCTAAGAAGAAAAAAGTTTCTTTTGCTCATGTGATACAGATTGAAGGCGAGTGTTGAGGCCAGACAGAAGGCTGTCCCATGAGGTCATTCAGGGAAGTCTGTCCTTGCAGCTGGTGCTGTACCATGTGCTAGGGTGATGTTCTCACACCCTGGGGTCACGCCCTGCTGAGCCACATCTGAGCTTCAGCCCAAGGGAAGAGTGAAGAGTTTACCAAGGGCTGTGTCCTTGAGATAATCTAGGCTGAGCATACATTACTTCATTTCCCGATGGTCTAAATGGTCAAGGTCCCTCCCAGTAACAGGAAAACTGGGATATGTAGTTGACAACCCAATAGACATGTGTCTACCTAGAACTCAGGGAGTTCATACAAACATAGAGGAGAAAGGATACCGCCAGATGACAGCAATCTCAGCCACACTCTGAGAAAAGTTCAAACACAAGAGCAGTTACACAATGCGAGAGTACTTTTTTGGTGGTTGTTGTTCCAACCAGGAGGTTGTTGTTGTTCAGTTGTTAAATCATGTCTGACTCTTTGTGACCCCATGGACTGCAGCACACCAGGATTCCTTGTCCTTCACCATCTCCCAGAGTTTGCTTAAACTCATGTCCATTGAGCTGTGATGCCATGCAACCATCTCATCCTCTGTCGGCCCCTTCTCCTCCTGCTTTCAATCTTTCCCAGCATCAGGGTCTTTTCCACTGAGTCAGCTCTTTGCATCAGGTGACCAAAGTATTGTAGCAGGAGTCCTTCCAATGAATATTCAGAGCTGATCTCCTTTAGGATGGACCGGTTTGAACCCCTGCAGTCCAAGGGACTCCCAAGAGTCTTCTCCAGCACCACAGATTAAAAGCATCAGTTCTTCAGCACTCAGGCTTCCTTATGGTCCAACTCTCACATCTGTACAGGACTACTGGAAAAACCATAGCTTTGAACACACATCCCTTTGTTGGCAAAGGAATGTCTCTGCTTTTGAATATGCTGTCTATGTTTGCCGTCACTTTTCTTTCAAGGAGCAAGAGTCTTTTAATTTCATGGTCACTGTCCACAGTGAATTTGGAACCCAGAATATCTGTCTGTCATTCTCCCATTTTAAGTTTTTAGTATAGCTCCTCCACTATTATCCTTAGGCAGCAACTTTTAGCTGTGTCCTCAACAGCACCTGGCCACCACCTCTGCCTCCCCCAAATTAACTGCTAACCCAGAAGCCAGCAGGATCTTTCTCAAATGTAAACGAGGCAATATCATTGCTCTAGTTAGAACTTACCATAAACCTCTCGTTGCAACAGAGAATAACATCTAAATGCTGTACTGTGGCCTGGAAGGCTGCCCTGCTGGCTTCAGTTTACATCTCTTCCTTCTTGGTACTCTGCCAACTTTTGTTATTTTCCCCGAACAAACCAAGCTTGCTCTCATCTTGGGTCTTTCCCTTCTGCTGTTCCTTCTGCTCAAGGTCATATCTTCACAAAGCCTCTCCTTTTAATATTTAGCTTCAACCCAAACGTGACCTTTTCAGTCATATTTGGGTTGAAGGCCATCAGTTGAGGCCTTCCACAAACCCTCAGCTAAAGCAGCCCCACCCTCCTAGTCACTATTTATGATATTACCCCCAAATGTTCTTCATAACATATGTCTTGGACACTATGATTTATTATCCGTTTACATGGTTAGAGCATATAAGCTCCTGGAGACAGAATGCTCCTTGTTCACTACTGGATCCAGAGCTCCTACTGGGCAGCTATGAACACATTGCAGGCACTCTGTGAATATCTGTGAGCTGACGGGCTTGGGTTTTATAAAACAGCAAAAGTATCTAACAGCCATTAGCACAGGACCTTGAACATGACAGGTATTCATTACTTATTGAATGAATAGGTACAAACTCCAGTGAATCAGAGAGACAAGGAAGGCCATCTGAAAAGGCTATACATAAGCATTTTGTGTTAATCAGCAGTTTTCTGAATATTAAAGAAATCAATAATCTTTGTAAAAAATACAGATGAGTATAAAGAGAAGTCATACATACTACTGAAAGAAAACCATCATCAACATCCTGGTAGACACACATATAGACTTTTTTCCCCTATGTATGCGTACACACACACAATTTTTAACAATTGGTATCATACATAACATGCAATTTAAATAGAAAACTTCTCACCAAGAAATCATGTTTATTTTAAAGTATGAAGATGAATATTAAGATATATTAGACTGTGGTGTACTTTACTTACTGAGTTCAGATGGTGATTATATAAAATAGAGAATAAGCTTTGCATGGGCACATATTTCATCAGTCAAACTCATTCCCATATTAGGGGTTCTCTGCAGAGAAGGGAAAAAAGACTTCTTAGAAAAGCTTACCAAGCCTGAGATGCTGCTTATTCTTATGCTGGTCTAACTTTCCTTTCTTTCTACAGAAAAACATTGATTGCTTATCTTTGAAGGTTCCTCTGTCCATGGGATTCTCCAGGCAAGAATAATGGAGTGGGTTGCCAGTTAATTCTCCAGGGTATCTTCCCAACACAGGGATCGAACCTGGGTCTCCCACATTGCAGGCAGATTCTTTACTGTCTGAGTCACCAAGGAAGCCCTTCCTAGCAAATGATGATGACAGTGGGAATTCCTGGCAGTGAGAGCTCAGCGCTTCCACTGCCAGGAACCCAGGTTCAATCCCTGGTTGGGGATCTGAGATCTGACAAGCCTCGGCAGAGCCAAAAACAAAGCAGTAAGTTTTTTAGAAAAAGATTTGTATCACAGGAGAAACCTATCAAGACCTAATATTTTTATCTTTATCATCAACTTATATTTAATACAAACTCCCACAGTAGAACTGCTATCAAAATGGCAGGAGCGGTGTCTTCCCTGGAGATGAGGGGAAGCAACTAGACTTGGAAATCTGCTGTACCAACGTATCTGAGTATACAAATGACATTTGTGATCCATATCCACCCATCCTCCCATGAACACATGTGGTTGGCATAGATTGGAGCAGCCCTCATTTTCAACAAAAGAATCTGAAATGAAGTATTTGGGTGCAGTCTAAAAAATGACAGAATGACCTCTGTTCATTGAAGGCAAACCATTCAACATCACAGTAATCCAAGGCTATGCCCCAACCACTAATGTCAAAGAAGCTGAAGTTGAATGGTTCTATGAAGACCTACAAGACCTCGTAGAACTAACACCAAAAAACAAGATGTCCTATTCATCATAGAGAATTGGAATGCAAAAGCAAGAAGTCAAGAGATACCTGGAATAATGGCAAGTTGGGCCTGGGCGTACAAAATGAAGCAGGGTAAAGGCTAATAAGTCCATGGATGGAGGACCCTGGTAGGCTACAGTACATGGGGTTGAAAAGAGTCAGACAAGGGTAAGCAACTTCACTCTCACTTTCACTTTCAAAGGCAAACAAAGTTTTGCCATGAGAACTCACTGGTCATAGCAAACAGCCTCATCAACAACACAAGAGACAACTTTACACATGGACATCACCAGATGATCAACACTGAAGCTAGATTGATTATATTCCTTGCAGCTGAAGATGAAGAAGCTCTATATAGTCAGCAAAAACAAGACCTGGAGCTGACTGTGGCTCAGATCATTAGCTCCTTATTGCAAAATTCAGGCTCAAACTGAAGAAAGTGGGGAAAACCATTAGACCAATGACCTAAATCAAATCCCTTATGATTATATAGTGGAGATGACAAATAGATTTAAGGGACTAGATCTGGTAGACAGAGTGACTGAAGAACTATGGACAGAGGTTTGCAACATTGTACAGGAGGTGGTGAGGTGGTGACTAAAACCATCCCCAAGAAAAAGAAATGCAAGGAGGCAAAGTGATTATCTGAGGAGGCCTTACAAAGAGCTGAGAAAAGGAGAGAAGTGAAAGGCAAAGGAGAAAGGGAAAGATATACCCTGCTGAATGGAGAGTTCCAGAGGACAGCAAGGACACGTAAGAAAGCCCTCTTAAGTGAACAGTGCAAAGAAGTCAAAGAAAACAACAGAATGGGAAAGACTAGAGATCTCTTTAAGAAAACTGGAGATAGCAAAAAACATTTCATGCAAAGATGGGCACAAGAAAGGACAAAAATGGCAAGGACCTAAAAGAAGCAGAAGAGATTAAGAAGAGGTGGCAAGAATATACAGAAGAAATGTACAAAAAAGCTCTTAATGACCCAGATAACCATGATAATGTGGTCACTCACTAACAGCAAGAAATTCTGGAGTGTGAAGTCAAGCGGGCCTTAGGAAGCATTGCTACAAACAAAGCTAGCAGAGGTGATGGAATTCAGCTGAGATATTTCAAATCCTAAAAGATGATGCTGTGAAAGTGCTGCAAATTTGCAATACTCAGCAGTGGCCACAGGACTGGAAAGGGTCAGTTTCCATTCCAATTCCAAAGAAAGGCAATGCCAAAGAATGGTCAAACCACTGTCATTTGTTCATTTCACATGCTAGCTCAAGATTATGTGCAAAATCCTTCAAGCCAGGCTTTAGGAGCACGTAAACGGAGAACTTCCAGGTGTACTAGCTGGATTTAAGGCAGAGAAACCAGAGATCAAATTGTCAACATAACATATAGTGGATCATAGAAAAAGAAAGGAAATTTAAAAAAAAATCTACTTCTGCTTCACTGACTACACTAAAGCCTTAGACTGTGTGGATCACAACAAACTGTGGAATATTTTTAAAGAGATCGTAATACCAGGCCACCTTACCTGCCTCCTGAGAAACCTGTATGTGGACAAAAAGCAACAGTCAGAACTGGACATGGAACAATAGACTGGTTCACAATTGGGAAAGGAGTACATCAAGGCTGTATACTGTCTCCTTATTTGACTTATATGCTGAGTACATCATACAAAATGGCTGGATGACTCACTAGCTGGAATCAAGATTGCCAGGAGAAATATCAACAGCCTCAGATATGCAGATAATACCCCCTAATGGCAGAAAGTGAAGAGGAACTAAAGAGCTCCTTGATGAAGGTGAATGAGGAGAGTGAAAAATCTGGTTTAAAACTCAATATTCAAAAAGCGAAGATCATGGCTTCTGGTGTCATCACTTCATGGCATTGGGTCCCATCACTTCATAGCAAATAGATGGGGGAAAAGTGGAAACAGTCTCAGATTTCATTTTCTTAGGCTTCAAAATCACTGTGGACAGTGACTCAGCTATGAAATTAAAAGATGCTTATTCTTTGGAAGAAAAGCTATGACAAACCTAGACAGCATATTCAAAAGCAAAGACATCAATCAGCTGACAAAGGTCTGTCTAGTCAAAGCTAACGGTTTTTCCAGTAGTCATGTACAGATGTGTGAGTTGGACCACAAAGGCTGAGTGCTGAAGAATTGATGCTTTTTAACTGTGGTGTTGGAAAAGACTCTTGAGAGCCCCTTGGACAGCAAGAAGATCAAACCAGTCTATCCTAAAGGAAATCAGCTCTGAATATTAATTGGAAGGTCTCATGCTGAAAGTGAAGCTCCAATACTTTGGTCACCTGATGCAAACAGTCGACTCACTGGAAAAGATCCTGATGCTAGGAAAGATTGAAAGCAGGAGGAGAAGGGGCTGACAGAGGATGAGATGGTTGGATGGCATTACGGTTCAGTGGACATAAGTTTGAACAAACTAACGGAGACAATGAAGGACAGGGAAGCCTGGTATGTTGCAGTTCATGGGGTCCCAAGAGTCAGACACAATTTAGCAACTGAACAATAACAATCAAGTCGCAAAACATAAAAATGTTGTGGGTGTTTACAATTTCTTTTTAAAAGGCATTATTTGCATTAAAAATATGTCTTCTAAAATATGGGAAATTTGGGTTAAAAGATAATGGGGGGAAAAGGAAAGCACTGGAAGCAACTGGAAAAGTATGCACATAAATACCACAGTCTTTTTTTGTTTTCAGCCCTCTAAATATATGGAAGAACACGCACATTGTGTTTCCAGTTCTGACTTTGCCCAGATGCCTATGTGACTTTGGCCAAGTCAGTTTCCCTCCTTGGGTCTTCGAGTCGTCATCATCAAAATAAAACAAGAGAGTAAAAAAACCAAAAAACAAAAAACCCAGCACTTGTTACACCAGGGAGCCCACCTAAGCAGCAGAGAATGTCCCATCCAGCTCTAGCATTTTATGATTATTGCTGCTAAGTCACTTCAGTCGTGTCCGATTCTGTGCGACCCCATAGACAGCAGCCCACCAGGCTCCCCCGTCCCTGGGATTCTCCAGGCAAGAACACTGGAGTGGGCTGTCATTTCCTTCTCCAATGCATGAAAGTGAGACATACTGTTGAAAAATACATTGACTGTGTTATTTTGTACAGATTAATTATATAGGGTGTTGCTTTTTCTCCCTCTCACCTTTTTGTTTGTTAAAAGGATGTTGGTAGGCAATTTTGCTAAATGGTGTTTTATCTGCTTAAAATTTCTGGTGTGAAACGACTGACATTTCTAGTCTTTATCAGTTAAAATTTGAAAGGCTTTGATGCTGTTTGACGTTTTAGTTGAGTCAAAACCCTCCTCCAGTGGGTTTACCATGGGTGGTCGTTGTTCCTAAAAGGAGGCTGTGACTTGGCTCAGGAAGACCGTGGTGGAGAGCACAGTCATTTCAGAGCTCCGGCCAGTGAGACAGGGGACTGGATGGGGAAACAGAAGTGTGCTATATGGTTTTCAAGAGAGAAAAGGAACTTGCCATAAGGGATTGTTGCTATGTGAAGATAAAACTATGCTGAAGCCCTCCAGATCCTGTGAATGCTGAAGACTCCATTGCTATCCAAAACAACTCTCTGGAAAGGAAATATGACCTGAAGTCTCCTGCTATCTTGGACAAGGGCCCAGAGGGTGAGAAGAAAAAGCTAACAGCTGAGTAAAAGAGACGACAGAGAGAATGCCCCCATGGCAGTCACTGTTAAAATACTCGGTTAGGACTTCTGGGACAGAAGGAGCAAACTCACGAAGGTGCCCCATACAGAAGTGGAGAATTCCAGCCTAAAAGGTCCAGCCACAATTCTAAAACCTTAGAATAAAGTCAACAGGTTTCCCATGGGCTGAACCTTAGAGTAACGCAGTTCCTTGGCTTGTTTACCACACACTTCCTTTTGAGCTTCTCCTTGAGGAACTGGGGTGGAGCAAAGAATAAAAAATGTCCTTTCTGAGTTTGCCTCACATCTAGCTTGAAAGTAGAACTGCTGGCTGGTAAGGCTACCAGTTTACATGGTCATCAGTGAGCTTTCAGGGTCCAAGCAGGGGAGAGTCTGCTTGTTCGCATGGCAGTGCTGCATATGTATCCACACGTACACATGAACACGCACACACCTGCCTCACTTGCCCCTCTAGGTGAGTGTTTCTCAGTCTCAGAACCATGAGTGTTTTGGTCTAGGTGATACTGTGCTGTGGGCCTGCCCTGTGCATTGTAGGATGGTTGGCAGCAGCCCTGAGCGCCTTCCTCCCCTCCTTGCCTCCTTCCTCCCCTCCAGATAAGAACCAGCAACGTCTCCAAGCAGTGCCAAGAGTCTCCTAAACAAAATCTCCCTTGGTGAACATCACTGCTTGAAGCTGAGATGAGGACATTTAGCGAAGGGGAAGAGAAGACTGCGACCTTTCCCGTGGAAGAGAGAGTGAGGAAAGATGCAGATATTTATTCTTTAAGCCATTCTGTTTATGGATGTTATTCACAGATGCCTACAAGTGTTTTTAGGAAACTGGTCCTATTCTAAGCGAGCCAGTATTACAAATACCATTTTAAACTGTAACTTAGAACTGCTTTTCCAGAGAATGTCTTATTGGACGCAAATCTCTCTCCTGAAGAATGCTCCTGATTCAGTCATCATTTTTATCACTTGTGGTTCTGTAGCCTTCCCCGTGGAAGAGCATCAAGTGATGTTTTGCTTTTGTCCCCAAAACTTTGCAAACTACTCTGAAACATTGTTGAAAACACATTTTAGCAGAAGGACTTTTTTTTTAACTGTGATCCTCAAAGAATCCACTTTGCCTACTAGCTAGGAGAGCAATTCTCTTTATTCTGAATGTAACTGAGATAGAGTCATCTAGATTCATTTTACTATGTGGCTATGTAGACGTAAACTATTTTGCCACCAGCTCAGCTGTAACTTGCAGGCAACAATGATCTTACTGAATAATCTATGACCAAGACCAAACTTCATAACTTCAGAGTGACTAAGAAGTAATATATCTTAACCTGAAGCTTAAGGATACACCCTTACTTAGTGTTTACATCTTATCTTGACTTGTATTTTGCTCCTAAAGAAAGGAAACCATCATAAATGGTGAGGTTGTGTGTGTTTGTGTGTGTGTGTGTTTGTAGCAGCACTCCAAGCCCCTTCCGTCTACAATTTATTTAAACCATCATTTACTGAACACTGATTATGGGCCAGGATTGTGCCAATTTTAAGCAGATTTTTACTTTGAAAAAAAAATCAGGTGTATATCTTTTAAAACTGTGTTGTAATTAACACTTTCTCCATTATTTTGATACTAGTAAAGATTACCACAAAATTACTGTTTTTTCCAGCTATAAATTTTAGGACAGAAATCAAGAAAAAGGAGAGGGACTCTACAAAAGATAGGCTCGATTTTTATAAAGCCAAACATCCAGGTTTATCAGATTACAATATGTGGGGAGAATCCTGTTCCCTATCGTTTTACTATTTGTAGATATGTAGGCAAAAAAAAATGCTCTTTGGCTAAATTTTTATTTTCAGCTGGATGGATGGCAGGCCTAAGAACATTGCAGGTAAAATTCTTGAAACGTGTAATTTCAGAGAGTTTCTGGGAAAAAATATATACTTTCTGGCCTATAAGTGAGTCATCATAGTTTTCTGAATTTGCTACTGATTTACAAGAAATATGTCAAATATAAGTAAACAGGGATAATATGAATATTGCTAATGCATTTAAGAGTCTTAACTTTAATTCTTACTTGCTTTTAGATTCTATCTTCTGTGTTGGGTGCTGAGCCTGTAATCTGGTGTCGATCTACTTGGCTGCATGGGAGTTATGTAAAATTATCCAGCTGATATAGGCCAGGTGTTCACAACTCTTTATGCATCAGGGACTATACTGAAAGCTTTCCAGAGTAGGTGGCTTTGACCTATAGCAAAACGTGGGCCTATTTTGAGTGTCCCTTAGGCAAGTCTTCTCCACAAACTCACCAACGTCCTCCAGGCTCCCTGCCCACCGGCGCCTGTCACGTCCCCTCTCCTCAGTCATCTGAAAGCACTGTCTCTGGCCCCCACCCGCACTGAGAGGCAGAGCTCGCAGCAGCAGGGCGGCCTCCACGCTCTCCCGCTCTCCCGCTCTCCCGCTGCCCCACCGGCCGCCTCCCCCACCTCTAGCTGGTCTGAGCGGTACAAGGACCCTGGAAGCTCAGAATGTGCCTTTTTGAAGCTTTCTAGCCTCAGCTCTATATGTTACAGAAAATTGTACCTTTGCCACCTTTAAGAGTTGTTTTTAAAACCTCTCTTGCTCTTCCTCTCCTTTTCATGCTGATATTAGAGAAGGAAAGAGGATCCATTAGAGGAGAGCACAAGAGGAGGACGATCAGTATTAGTTCTGGAACAAAGCTGCTGCTGCCAGACAAAAATTATTGTTTGGGGTGGGAATGCGTGGCTGCAACCACACAGCCACCGAGTGGCCAGGGTCTCAGCAACGTGTTCCCAGCCCTGGCGCCAGCACTCCCATCCTCCCATCACTCACGGCTCCAGTGCCTTCATGCAAAGGCTGCTCAGAAGTCAGGTGAGGAAGTACAGACAATTGTTATGGGTTGAAACATGCTGAACTCCTATTCCCTAATATCTCAGAATATGACCTTATTTTTCTATTAATAAGTGCAGATGTAATTAGTTAAGATGAGCTCACCCCGGAGTAGGGTGGGCCTGTGGTCCGAAATGACCGGTGTTCTTATAAAAGGGGAAATTTAGATATGAACATTCACAGACAAGAAGAATACCAGTAGAAGGTTGGAGTCATGCTTTCATAAGCTAAGGAACTATCAGAAACTAGAAGAGAGGATTGGAACAATCCTTCCCATTGCCTTCAGAGGAATTAAGGCCCTGCTGACACCTTAATTTCAGACTTTCAGTTTTCAAAACCATAAGAGAGTACATATTTGTTTAAACCACTTGCTGCTGCTGCTGCAAAGTCGCCTCAGTCGTGTCCGATTCTGTGCAACCCCATAGCCTGCTACTGCTAAGTCACTTCAGTTGTGTCTGACTCTTTGCAACTCCATGGACTACAGCCTACCAGGCTCCTCTGTCCTTGGGATTTTCTAGGCAAGAGTACTGGAGTGGGTCGCCATTGCCTTCTCTGATAATTGGTTAAAAGACAGGACAAGCCAACTAATAATACAACGTAGCAATGATGGAGCTGTCCTGCTCTTGACTAGGGATCTCCCTGCATGGGTACTGCTTTGATGTGCCTAAGACATGTGCACCATCCAATCCAAACACCTAGAGTGAAACCCATGTGTATTGATAATAGACATACACATGTAGGGACATAAATGAAAACACACGGCAACAATTTCTAGGAAACCCCATAAAAATAATAATTGCTGAAGCTACCTGTTCCAGTTATCACGTGCATGTGTACTCAGCAATATCTGACTCTTTGCGACCCCATGGACTGTAGCCAACCAGGTTCCTCTGTCCACGGGGCTCTCCAGGCGAGAATACTGGAGAGGGTTGCCATTCCCTTCTGCAGGGGATCCTCCCCACCGAGGGATCAAACCCGCATCTTCTGGATCTCCCGCATTGCAGGTGGATTCTTTCCTGCTGAGCCACCAGGGAAGCCTCTATGGCTATCATAACCAAATGATAAAAATCTGTGGGATTCTTGGTCTTTTTACATGTCGGAGGAGCCCTATTCCCATGTACCTGGACAATTTCATGAGCTGAGCACTCGGTCTCCTCCTTCTATAACTCAGCACTGTAGGCAGATTCTTTACAGTCTGAACCACCAGGAAAGCCCGTAAGTCAGCTCAACCAACATTTATTAACAAGACAATGTATCAAGAATTCTTAGCAAGGGCAGTTGAATAAAGCATCAGACACAATCTCAGTCCTTAAGTAACTAATAAGGCAGAATTCTAGAAGAATCTTTCATCTATCAACCTATAAGACACTTTGTCCAATTATATCCAAGAATGTTCAAGATTCTTAGTTATAGGTGATGGAAACACAACTCAAGCTGGCTTAAGCAAACAAAACCCTGTATTTTTGGGGGGTGAAAATATGACTTAGTTTAATAGTCAGGGTTCTCCGGAGAAACAGAATCAACAGGAGAGAGAGAAACAGGAAGAGAAAAGGCAGGGAAGGGTGGAGGAAAGGAAGGAGCGCGAGACAGACAGAAGAGAGCTCTTTAAGGATTTTGCTCATGTGATTGTGGGGTAATCTGTAGGGCAGGCTGGCAGGCTGGAAAATGAGGCAAGAGTCTTGAATCTGAATTCTGCAGGGCTGTAGTCTGGAAACTCAAGCAATGTCTCTGTGTTGTAGTCTTGAGAAGAATTCCTTCTTGGGAAACCTATCTTTGTTCTTAAGGCTTTCAACTGATTGGATGAGGCCCACTCAAATTGTGGAAGGTAACCTGATGTAACCGAAGTCTGTTGATTTAAATGCTCTGTGGTTTTCAGTTGCTGGGGCTTGTGCAACTCTTTGAGGCCTCGTGGACTGCAGCCTGCCAGGCTCCTCTGTCCTTCACTCTCCTGGAGTTTGCTCAAATTCATGTCCAGTGAGTCAGTGATGCTATCTAACCATCTCATCCTCTGCTGTCTCTTCTCCTTTTACTGTCAATCTTTCCCAGCATCAGGGTCTTAGCCAACGAGTTGGCTCTTTGCCTCAGGTGGCCAAAGTGCTAGAGTTTTAGCTTCTGCATCAATCTTTCCAATGAATATTCAGGGTTGACTTCCTTTAGGATTGACTGGGTTGATCACATTTTAAAAATACCTTCACATAGACATCTAGACTGGTGTTTGACTTAACAACTGGGCAAAGCCTAGAGAAGCTGACAGAAAGTTAAGCACCACAAGCTTGAGTTATCAGGAAAATCCACCCCTCCTATCTTCCTTGGTGAAGACTTCGGCTGGCTTATCTTCCAGTTCATGCCCTGGGGAACCAATCACTGGCTGAGGGAATGGAATGCCGTGGTTGGAGTCGGGAATGGGGAGACAGGCTGCTGTGTTTAAGAAGGGATGTTGAGAAGGCATCAGGAGCTGTTCAGCTAAAGTATCTCACCAACCAAGGGCATGGGGAGTGTGGTTTTGAAACAAAAGAAACATTTTGTGCAAATCCAGTCCTTGGGTACTTAAAGGTATGAAAGACAAGGGAGAAGGAGAGACCCTTTGGGATAAATGAAGGGTTCCTGCAGGACTATCTTATATGCTTCCGCCACTGGAGGTGGGTAGTTACATCAGCGGTCACACCACACACCATATGCAATTAACAGACTTATATTACATTAGCTAGATCTACACAACCTTTGAATCTCATGAAATTTTCCTTTGAGGAAAATTTAGTTTTTCTCATTGATTTGAAGTCAGTAATTTCTGTTCCTCTGAGCACAGAATTGCTTTTAATTATAAATGCATGACATTTAAAATTATTTAAATACAAATATTTTTACACCAAGGGGTGTGGAATGCAGGGTGTGGGATGTGGGGATGGAAGCAATGAATTTTTTCCTGTGCAGAAATTCTGCTGGAAAAATATTTTCCCTTAGTCATCGTTCCGAAGAATCATCCTCTCAGGGATGCTTGTTATTTAAAATTAAATGGAATTGGCATTTAGAGATTCTTTGAATAATTTAGCTGGACTTGTTTCAGTGATTACATAATGGTTGCAAACGGGTCAAGGTCCCAGTTACGTTGGGGAATTAATAAATGTTATCTGTTTATGTGGTCATTATTCATCTACCTCCCCTCACCCTGGTCTGCTTTCATCATCCCAGCTGCTACCCCACTCCTCTCCATACTGGAAGCTCCTCGAGGACAAAAACTTTTCATTTCTCTCACTCCCAGGGTGGTCTCTGAAGAGTTTACTGCCTAGGTGCATGTTGACCTTCACTCAACAATGATATCTGCGGAGCCTGGGCTCTTAGGAAGAGTTCTGTGAGTCCTCAGGGGATCAGGCTCCTGGTTTTGTTTTTTTTTTTTTTTTACGAACAAAAGTCAACAACACTGTAACAACAGTTTTACAAATTTCCAGATGCACAGCCGCCACCGTTAGCAGCTATGGACACGTCTTACGTGCAGCTAATGTCTGTCAAATATTGGAAACCAGTTGCAGGCAAAATCTGAAGCACATTTCCTATATACTCCCTCTTCGCATTAAAAAAAAAATGTGCTTCCTCAACAACTCTCCCAGCTAGCCTTCCCTTTTCCGTGTCCAGTTCTCCCCATCCTCTTCATGCCTTCCTCTTATTGGAATAGGAAAGACCCTCCCTTTTATCCTTTTTACTTGTACATTAGTGGACTGATTAGAACTTGGAATTAATGAATCTCATTTGATTTCTCCATTGTAAAATAGAAGAATGTGTTACCCTCTGAAAGGAAATTCAGGTATGAATAAGCATGTGGAGAGGGTTGTTCCATCCTTCCACAGGGGCCTCCTTCCTCCTCCCCCTCCCCTCTGTTTTCCTTCTTGGGGAGTGGGTGGGAGAGGGGCATAGGCAGGGTAACTCTGAAGTGCAATGATTTTAACTCCTTGAGGGTGCCAGATGGAATCAAATGGAAAAGGTGGCTATGCTTTTTTTTTTTTTTTTGCCTCTAACACCTACTTCTGGAACCTGAGCAGGGCTATGGATCATAAGGACCCATTTCTCTACAGAGGTTAAGTCCACCTTGCCTTACCCTAGCTTCTTTAACGAAGTCCCTTCCCTGGATTTTTTTTTCTTTTCACCACAGACCAGGCCCCTCTCCTGAATTTAACCTAACTTCTTCCAGCCATGAACTTTAACAAAAACTCCCAGGTGCCAACCCAGAATAGCATTGTTAGGAGTTCACAAACTTCCTTGCTAATCTGAATACAATGCTGCAAAATGCGCTAATATTGTTTCCATTTTACATGTGAGATTTCCAGAGGCAAGGTAACCTCCCAAGATCTCAGCACTAAGAGACGTATGGAAGCCTAAGTCTTTCGGCTCCAAAGCCCATATTGACTCCCAGATGTGTTCTAATGTCACATTAGACATTAGAACTAGCAGTTTGGCGCTCATTTTTTGAAGCTGACAATATTTCAATTCTGCTGCCTCCTAACCTGACATCTTGGATCACAACCCCATGCCTCCTATATTATTTCTGTCTCCACTTCAGTATCTCTGGGGTACATCACATTTTACCTGAGCAAAACTTCTCCTAAGGTTCCAGTCTTCAACTCAATCAAGTTAGTTGCTTAGAGACCTAGGATCCTCGATTTTTCCCTTTCTCTCTCTTTTCCAAAAATTGGTTACCAGGTCCTACAGATGTTTTCTGTCACATGCACACACATACAAACACTGCAGATCTACTCCAGGATTTTCATTTTGTCAGAGTTCTAAGTGTTCTCTCATTCACAGCTCCATCAAAGTACATTTTTTCTAAAACACATATTTAATCCCATCACTCTCTTGCTTTTAAATTCACAGGATAAGGTCAGATCCCTTAGCTAGGCATAGGCGACCCTGCGCTCCTCCCATCCCACTAGTCCCTACCATAACACTGACTCCTTAATCCATTTCCACCTGCTGTCTTTCGAATTCTTGCTTTCACATCTGCTGAACTTTCATGCTCTTTTTCCATGTGGTCGTTTTCCATTCACACATCGAACCCAAGTTCAAATGTCAGCTGTGCTGTAAAACCCGCCCTGACTTCTCTGGAAAACTTGGTTGCTCTGCACTTCTACAGCTGCAGATACATACCTTGAAAAAACACATACCTTTGTACTTGGAGTGACTGCTAACAGTGTGCCTCTTTGCCATAGCAGAGAGCCTTGTGTGAGCAAAGATCTAGCATCATCTGTACTTGGAGCGCAGAGCTCTTGCACCGTTTCTGTTTCTGGTGTGGGACAGATCCTCCATAAACATTGCTGGGCTGAGCTCAGTTGAAGTGTATCTGAGGAATGAGGGTCCCACCTTCCAGCCTGGTGCTTGTTATTTAAATATCTCCTCACAGTTAAGCTGAGGCCTGAGCAAAAGAGGTAAGATTTCAACATTTGTCATTTCTGTCTGTAACCTCAATTTTTTTTTTAGTTCCCTTTTCCTATCAGTACAGTCTCTCTTCTTGTTTTTAGATTCCCAGTGACCTCCTACATTTCTGCTCTGATTTCGCCAAATCAGGAAAGACCTAGAATCATCACTTGTGTTCTAGCTGAAACCCCCACCTCTGCTGTATACTCATTGGGATCCTGGGCAAATTTTTTTTTTTCTCTCTTTTGTGAGCTCACATTCCTTGAAAATGTTCTTCCTAAGTGTGAGGCTTAGGTTTTAAGAGGCATTCTTTCAGAGAAGATTTGCATTTCTCCTGTCAAGGACCTGGGAGACTATGAACTTCCTGCCACTTTTAAACTCAAAATTTGCCCTTTTTTTTGATGGCTACAATGGTTACCTGGTAGAATTGAGCTAAGGCATTTTTCAAAAAATAATTTATTTTGCCTGTGCTAGGTCTTCATAGTTTTTTGAAAAGCTGCACAGGCTTTTCTCTAGTTGCAAAGATTAGGGGTACTCTAGCTTCGGTGCATGGGTTGGTTTCTCATCGCAGTGGCCTCTCGTGTCGCAGAGTACAGGCTCTAGGGTGCGTGGGCTTCAGGAGTTGCAGCATGTGGGCTCAGCAGTTTTGGTTCCTGGACTCTAAAGCACAGGCTCCATAGCTGTGGCGCGTGGGCCCAATTGCTCTGGGGCAGGTGGGATCTTTCCAGACCAAGGACTGAACCATGTTCCCTGCACTGGCAGGCAGACTCTTAACCATTAGACCACCAGGGAAGCCCCTGGGAACATTTTTGACCTGTCTAGAATTGGTTTCTCATTTATAACATGGAGATAATAGTACCTGCCTCCTAGGGTTGTCATGGAGATGCAGTAAGAAATTCTAAGTAAAGCTTTAGCACAATCCCAGAAACATAATAATGGCTCAATTAATGTGAAAAGAAAACTGCCTTATTTACACTGACCTGGTAGTTCTTCCCAATGCACTCAATTCAAAGAGGTTCAAAAGGGAAGGGATATATGTATGTCGAGGTTTGACAGAAAACAACAAAATTCTGTAAAGCAATTATCCTTCAATTAAAAAATAAATTAATTCGAAAAATAATGAAGACCAGATTCTTCAAAGGGAGGAAGGTTCATGTTTCAAAAAGTAATAAAGTAGCCCAAACGGATATTGAAGTTGATCATTAATGTTTTGTAGTGGCAAAGAAAAAAATTGCTATTCAATTGTGGGATGAATTACCTATTAAAGAAATCTACTTGTTCAACTGACGTGTACTGATTATGTCCTTGGTGTCTTGCTTCGCACGTGGCAACAAAGAGGAAAGACTGGCTCCCGGACCTGGGGAGGGGGCTCTCTCGCCTCTTTGATGAGGGCAGCGGTGCGGGGGTGTCCACAGGCAGTCTTTCCAGGGTTTAGAGGAGGGCATCTGGCACGGCCTCGTGAGGGTGCTGAGGGCAGGCTTCTCAAAGGAGGAGCCACTGAGGCTGATACCGGTCAGATGTGGGCAGTCTTGCCAGAGGAAACTGGAGCAAAGGGACAGAAGTCAGACAGGCTCTGACAGAAGAAGATAAATGACAAGTCGTTGGGTTCAGCTGTACCTTGGGTACATGCAAGAGCAGGTGAGTTGGAAAGATAGTCTAGAAAGATATGCAAGTGGCCAAATCCTCAGGAGCAAAAGCAAGTGGGTGGGGAAGGTGTGGGCTGCAGTTCTTGCTCAGTAAATCTCAGCTGAGCTTTGCTATTGTAATCACCAGGAGTTTTTAAAAATACCCAAACCTAGGTCCCTAGACAATTACGTATAAATCAGTACGGAGGTACTGAAGCATAATTTTTTTAAAGCTTCCAAAGTGATTTTCGTTTGCAGCCAAAATTGAGAACTGCTCTATGATCTAGCCCCTGAAACCACACCAACCCAAACTGGGCTGGAAACCTAACTTAAAAGAACTGGAGTGAAACTGAAAGTATATCTGATCCTACCCCTCCCTGTATTTTCTCAATTAACTTATTAACTTCTTGTTAAGAAGAAGTTATTAACTTCTTATTGTGGTAAAATGCATATATCATAAAATTGGTCATCCTTACCATTTTGAAGTATACAGTTCAGTGACATTAAGCACACTCCCATCACTGTGCAACCATCTTCATCACCATCCATCTCCAGAAATTTTCACTATCTCCAAATGAAACTCTACATTCATTAAACACCAATTCCTTGCTACAGTGAGGCTGAGCTGGACCTTCAGAGAGGTTCATTGTTTGTTAGGGGTGAAGGAGTGGCCTTTGATTTTGATCAGTCACTGGATACAAGAAGCTGCAGGAA
This sequence comes from Madoqua kirkii, assembly GCA_006408675.1. Lineage (NCBI taxonomy): Eukaryota > Metazoa > Chordata > Mammalia > Artiodactyla > Bovidae > Madoqua > Madoqua kirkii. The sequence goes on from SJYC01121536.1 coordinate 26,858, forward strand.
GGGGCTATGACTGAGGGCGGAGAGAACTCCCTTCAGCCCAGGCAATTCTAAACAAGGCAGACAGCTGAAGGCTGCTGGCTACAAGCACTTCTGGCATTTGGAGAAATAAGGCCCTTATTCCTGCAAGGAGATGTGGATGATGTGTTACACCATTCACCACACCCCAGAGAGGTCTCCTCCTGCTTGCTCTGACCTCATGGTGCTGGGGTGCCTTGGGCACTTTACTAACTGAGAAAGGAAGCAGCCTATACTTTCCAGGCCCACCACATCCGTTCCTTTCTTCACCTTCCACTTTGCTAAGCCTGGTTCTGCTTTTCCTCACTCACAACCTGGTAACATTCCTGTTGCCCTTCTGTTGAAGACTGCAGTTTAAGTCTTGGACCAGAGTTCCTGCCACTTCAAGCCTCTCGCTGCCTGAGACACAATGAGCAGGAATGGAAGAGAAAGCGGTTGCCCAAATCCTGGAGAATGGGTGGACGGGATGAAGGTATAGCAGAGGGATGTGGGGATAAAATACTTAGGCACAGAGAACCCCAGGCCAGGAGCATGGATTTTACGTACTGAGGGGCAGATACCAAACCAAATAAGCAGGTACACAATGAGAAAGTTAGGACCGAAAAGGATGATAGTTAAATTGTACTTTGCATGAGGGACATAAGCATTGACCTTAGTTTTTCCATGTTGAAGAAATGGCAAAACGAGAAGACAAAAGTACAAAGTTAGTATTTATGTCTAATTATTATGATGTGCAATAATTCAGTATATAATAAAATGTGTTGACACTTATATGTGTTAAAATTAAAATCTATCTCAAGTTGCATTTGATTAGAACAGCAAATGTTTATATACAAATGAAGGACTTCATAAACTGTACGATAACATGAAGATACCTATAACTTGGAGATCTGCTCACATCCTCAAACATCAGAGGGTATGCCCCGCCATGCGTACTCTTTTGGACCGAAGGAAACTGCACCTTTGGGTCTTTCTGTGGCCCCCTTGGCTCTCACAGATGCACAACCCATGTATTGAGTCCCTGATTCTAAACTCCGGGACTTGTTTCTCATAAAAATTTTTTCTTAATAATCTTACCTGTGCATTGTAACTATATTTTGTGACTTTTCTCCTAAAAATAGTTTTAGGACAATTTGAATAATTGGATTTATGAACATTTCAATTCTGAGTCCTTAGGTAATCCACTCCACTTCAGCTTTAACTGAAATCCACTACCTTAGGGTCTTCCCAAGGTCTTCACATCATCTGAAGTTAGACTCCATCTAGAAGCTCAGTAGTTCTTTTTTATTATTTTGCTGAGAAGGCATGATTTATGTGAAAAATTTTTAATATAATCCAAATGGAGGAACAAAAGGTATTCTTCCTTTCCCTTTCAAGTCCTGTGGTACTAAAACACAATTTCTCCCCACCCTCACCCC
>SJYC01121537.1:41-23731 GCA_006408675.1 Madoqua kirkii
ATCCCATCCCCACTCTCACCCAAAACTAAACTACCCCTATCAGAGAGATTAGGAAAATATACTAGTGATTGAAAAACATCTCACCTGAACAGTATTTCCATTTGGGCCCTATTTAATTTCTGAGTGTCATTTCCATTTCTGGTTATGACACTATCTGTACTCTCCATATCCTCAGAGTAAAGGAGCATAACACTTCTCTGGGGAAATTTACTCAGAATAAACCTCCAAATGCAAATTCCCTGAAAAAATAACAGGATTATGCACGCAAAGAAAAAACAGTTTTGATATCTCCTTTAGGCTAGCGTCTCTTTTCTCTTAGGGTAGTCACATGGGAATTGAATAACTTCTTTGGTCGGATTACAGTCTTTATCCTCATCACCATGATTATCGCTATTAAGTTTTTAGTGTACATTTTTATGATTCAATCTTGGAAATGGTTCTTAGAGTTTTCATGATCATTTCCTTAATTGTTTCCTTTTTTTGGGCTCTTACGAGGACATTACCTTTGTCCATTCTTTTAACTGCCTGCAAATCAGGACTTAAATTGTATTATCAAGTAGCTGAGTGGAAAATCCCTCTCTCTGGACTAAGTGAGGCCACATAAGAAGCCTCTGAGGATGTGCTATCTCATCGTAGAGCTAAGTTGCAGCCCAGGATCTGAGCCAGTTCTCCTCTTTGCCCACAAATTAGTATAACAGCTCATAAAGACTTTAGCAAAAATCACCCTGCCTTTCCACTGTTTTGCCTCTCTGTTTCCTTAGTGTGGCCCAAACTACAAATCAAACCTCATCTCCTCTTGTCTATCAGTTCTTCAAACTTGGCCAGCTGTTCTGGGTGGTTCCTTAGTTCTTACCATCAATCTCTAGCAATTCTTGGGACACTCTGAGCTAGCATGGACCACTACAAACACATTTCTCATAGGAGTCAGTGGCATTTCCCAAGAAACATGAAACTCCTTCATGGAGAACCGAAAAGGTAAAACACTGCTGTAAGTTTTCATGTATCCCAATCCATTTTTCTTCCATCATTCCTTCCTCCTTTCCTTCCAGCAAGAAGTTATTACATAGAGATAAATGATGTCATACTCAGAAGAAACAATTCCCAATTCAGTTCAGTTTACTTCAGTTGCTCAGTCGTGTCCGACTATTTGTGACCCCATGAATCGAGCATGCCAGTCCTCCCTGTCCATCACCAACTCCCAAAGTTCACTCAGACCCCTCAATTCAGTGATGGCATCCAGCCATCTCATTTTCTGTCATCCCCTTCTCCTCCTGCCCTCAATCTCTCCCAGCATCAGAGTCTTTTCCAATGAGTCAACTCTTTGCATGAGGTGGCCAAAGTACTGGACTTTCAGCTTTAGCATCATTCCTTCCAAAGAAATCTCAGGGCTGATCTCCTTCAGAATGGACTGGTTGGATCTTGCAGTCCAAGGGAGTATCAAGAGTCTTCTCCAACACCATAGTTCAAAAGCATCAATTCTTTGGCACTCAGCTTTCTTCACACTCCAACTCTCACATCCATACATGACTACTGGAAAAACCATAGTCTTGACTAGACGGACCTTTGTTGGCAAAGTAATGTCTCTGCTTTTCAATATGCAATCCAGGTTGGTCATAACTTTTCTTCCAAGGAGTAAGCATCTTTTAATTTCATGGCTGCAGTCACCATCTGCAGTGATTTTGGAGCCCCAAAAATCAAGTCTGATACTGTTTCCACTGTTTCCCCATCTATTTCCCATGAAGTGATGGGACCAGATGCCATGATCTTCGTTTTCTGAATGTTGAGCTTTAAGCCAACTTTTTCACTCTTCCCTTTCACTTTCATCAAGAAGCTTTTTAGCTTCTCTTCACTTTCTGCCATAAGGGTGGTGTCATCTGCATATCTGAGGTTATTGATTTTTCTAATGGCAATCTTGATTTCAGCCTGTGCTTCCAGCCCAGAGTTTCTCATGATGTACTCTGCATATAAATTAAATAAGCAGGGTGACCATATACAGCTTTGACGTACTCCTTTTTCTATTTGGCACCAGTCTGTTGTTCCATGTCCAGTTCTAATTATTGCTTCCTGACCTGCATATAGGTTTTTCAAGAGGCAGGTCAGGTGGTCTGGTATTCCCATCTCTTGAAGAATTTTCCACAGTTGATTGTGATCCACACAGTCAAAGGCTTTGGCATAGTCAATAAAGCAGAAATAGATGTTTTTCTGGAACTCTCTTGCTTTTTCCATGATCCAGCGGATGCTGGCAATTTGATCTCTGGTTCCTCTGCCTTTTCTAAAACCAAACATCAGGAAGTTCACGGTTCATGTATTGCTGAAGCCTGTCATGATCATCATCAAATCAACAATTCTTTTTCCAGGATGTAAAGCAAATCCTAATTTGCCAGATCCCATGAGACCTAAACTTTCTGTTGGATTTGATAATATCTTGTTTCCTTAGAAGTTTGTTGAGATGGTTTTCTGGAGTTGATATTTCACTGACTTTTCTGCAGTCTACTTTATATATCATCCACAGAATGTCCGCTATTGAAATCTGGGTACAAATACACTGTGTCCTACAAGCATAAGGAGGGTATGGAGAGAAGCGATGATATTTACTTTCACAATCAGTTGTTTGCTCTCATGCAGTGGCAGGTAAGGAAGATGCTGAGGGCAGCAATCCCCAGTCTTTTTGCTACAAAGGACCGGTTTTATGGAAGACAGTTTTCCACAGATTGCAGGGTGGTTGTAGATGGGGGAAATGGTTTCAGTCTTGCCCACCGCTCAACTCCTGCGGTGTGGCCCAGTTCCTAACAGACAACGAAATGCTACCAGTTCATGGCTCGGGGGTTGTGGACCCCTGGGTTAGGGGATAGGAAGACTGAAATATAGAAAATTCCTTCTGCAACATGTAGCCTTTTCCAGGGGGAAAAAAGAAAGATAACTTGGCTCTAGTGGGCATTGTTTACATAGCTTATTACACTATTAAAAAGGACAAGAGTCCCAAAAGAACTTTTAGATCTCATTAGTTTTAACTGTTCAGTCTTGCCCATCAATGGCATTAAAACAGAGCTACACAGGGAACTTCCTGAACCTGATAAGGGTCAACTACAAAAAAATCCACAACTAATACCATACATGATGGTGAAAGACCAGATGTGTTCACTCTAAGATTAGGAAATAGACAAGGATATCCATTCTTACCACTTCTGTTCAATACTGTACTGAAGACAGGAAAATTAGGCAAGAGAAAAAACAGAAGGCATCTAAGTTGAAAAGAAAAAAGACATGCTCTCGTATATAGAAAATACTAAGGAAGTTACTAAAAAAAATACTAGAATGAACAAACAATGTAAGGTTATGAGATACAAGATCAATATACAAATATCAATATATTTCTATACACTGGCAATGAACAATGTGAAACTAAGAAAACTTCATTTACAGTAACATAAAAAAAGAATAAAATAGGAATAAATTTAATAAAATAAGTAAAAGATTTGTACACTGAAAACTTTTAAAACATCACTGAAAGAAATTAAAGAAGATCTAAATAAATGGAATTGACACCCTAGGTTCAAGGATTTCAAGACTTAATATTGTTAAAGTGGTGGTACTCCTTAAATTGATCTACCGATTTGATATAACACATATCAAAATTTCAGCTGGGCTTTTTGCAGACATTTTCTCACACTCCTCCCATTTCAAAACTTATTACAAAGTTAGAGCAATCGAGACAGTGTGATAGTGGCATAAGGATAGACATTTAGATCAACAGAACAAACCTGAGAATCCAAAAACAAACCCTCATATGTATGGTCAACTGATTTTCTACAAAGGAGCTAACCAAGACAATTCAAAGGAACACCTAGATATCTACATACAAAAGAAGAATGAAGTTGGATTCTGACCTTGCATTATATAAAATCTTTATCTCAGAATGAATCAAAGACCTAAATATAAAAGTTAAAACTACAAAATTCTTGGAAGAAAATACAGGAATAAATCTTTGTGACCATGATTGGGCAATAGATTCTTAAATATGACACTGCAAAGCACAAACAACAACACAAGGAGATAAATTAAAAACGTTGTGCTTTGCTTCAACAAAGTAAAAAGAGAACACATAGAATGGAACGAAATATTTGTAAATCACTTATCTGTTAAGGGACATGTACCAGAATACATTAAGAATTCTTTAAATTTAACAATAAAAATAAATAACCCAATTAAAAATAGGCAAAGGGCTTTCTTCAGAGAAGATACACAAGTGCCCAACAAATGCATGAAAAGATGCTCAACAACATGTGTCATTAAGGAAATGCAAATCAAAATCATAATGAGAAATCACTTCAGACTCACTAAGACGGCAATAATCAAAATTTGGACAATCACAAGTGTCAGCAAGGATGTGGAAAAATTAGAACCCTTATTCTCCATGAGTGGAAATGTAAAATGATGCCATCTTCTGAAAGACGGTCTCAGTTCCTCAAAAAATTAAACACAAGACTTACTATATAATCTGGCAATTCTAGTTGAAAATACACATTCACACAAAAACCTGCACACTAATATTCATAATAGCTAAAAAGTGGAAATAACCTAAATGTCCTGATGAATGGATAAGCAAAATATAGCATATCCATAAACTGAATATTATTTGCCTGTAAAAAGAATGAGTATGAATGAAACTTGAAAGCATTATTCTGATGAAAGAAGCCAGACACTGAAGGCCACTTCTTGTCTGATTCCATTCATATAAAACATCCAGAGTAGGCAAATCCATAGGGATAGGAATTTGATTAGTAGTTGTTTGGAGAAGGGACACTGGGAAGTGACTATTAATGGGTATGGGGTCTCTTTGGGCTGATAAAAATGTTCTGGAATTTTGGCTGACAATTGTACAACTTTGTGAATATACTAAAAACCCTGAACTGTATGCTTTGAAAGGGTAAATTTTTTGTTATGTGTATTACATCTCAATCAGTTCAGTTCAGTTCAGTCGCTCAGTTGTGTCCGACTCTGCGACCCCATGAATCGCAGCACGCCAGGCCTCCCTGTCCGTCACCAACTCCCAGAGTTCACTCAGACTCATGTCCATTGATTCCATGATGCTATCCAGCCATCTCATCCTCTGTCATCCTCTTCTCCTCGTGCCCCCAATCCCTCCCAGCATCAGAGTCTTTTCCAATGAGTCAACTCTTCGCATGAGGTGGCCAAAGTACTGGAGTTTCAGCTTTAGCATCATTCCTTCCAAAGAAATCCCAGGGTTGATCTCCTTCAGAATGGACTGGTTGGATCTCCTTGCAGTCCAAGGGAGTCTCAAGAGTCTTCTCCAACACCACAGTTCAAAAGCATCAATTCTTCGGCTCTCAGCCCTCTTCACAGTCCAACTCTCACATCCATACATGACCCACTGGAAAAACCATAGCCTTGACTAGAGGGATCTTAGTTGGCAAAGTAATGTCTCTGCTTTTGAATATGCTATCTAGGTTGGTCATAACTTTTCTTCCAAGGAGTAAGCGTCTTTTAATTTCATGGCTGCAGTCACCATCTGCAGTGATTTTGGAGCCCCCCAAAAATAAAGTCTGATATTGTTTCCACTGTTTCCCCATCTATTTCCCATGAAGTGATGGGACTGGATAAACTTACTATAAAAAGGAAAGAAAAACGAGAGAGAGAGAAAAGATGAAAAGAAGTAAGGAAGGGAGCGAAGGAGGGAAGAAGAAAAATAGAGAGCTATATAGATAGTAATCTGTGATGGTTAGATCACCATCATCCTTGACAGCTTGAATGTTGTCAGGTATTTAGATTTACTAGATTGTATTTAGTTGTGCTTTTTTTCCCCTTTCATTCTTTCTTTTTTAATATTGAGGTTTCAGTCCAAGTCATCCAGCCAAAGATTCTCAAACATGTGTTTCCAACATTTCAGAGTCCCTGGCCAAATGATGTGGATTCAGCTAGGAAATTGTGACCCAATGCATTTTAGGTACAGATTAACAAGCACAGGGGCCTCGAGAGAATAGGTTCCCTTTAGTGCCAGGTTAATTATAATGGTGACTGCAGCCATGAAATTAAAAGACACTTGCTCCTTGGAAGAAAAGTTATGACCAACCTAGACAGCATATTCAAAAGCAAAGACATTACTTTGCCAACAAAGGTCCATCTAGTCAAGGCTATGGTTTTTCCTATGGTCATGTATGGATGTGAGAGTTGAACTATAAAGAAAGCTGAGCACCGAAGAATTGATGCTTTTGAACTGTGGTATTGGAGAAGACTCTTGAGAGTCCCTTGGACAGCAAGGAGATCCAACCAGTCCATCCTAAAGGAGACCAGTCCTGAATATTCCTTGGAAGGACTGGTGCTGAAGCTGAAACTCCAATACTTTGACCACCTGACATGAGGAATTGACTCATCTGAAAAGACCCTGATGCTGGGAAAGATTGAAAGTGGGAGGAGAAGCGGACGACAGAGGATGAGATGGTTGGATGGCATCACCGACTCAAGGGACATGGGTTTGGGTGAACTCTGGGAGATGGTGATGGGCAGGGAGGCCTGGCGTGCTGTAGTCCATGAGGTCACAAAGAGTCAGACACGACTGAGCGACTGAACTGAACTAAATAATAATAATCAGTGTAAAAGTTAGAATGAATAACAAGTGGAATGAAACATACAGACATTCAAACATATCTTGAGGAATACCCCTTTATATCACCATATTAAGAGTTTAGTTTAGTTCAGTCACTCAGTCGTGTTTGACTGTGACCCCATGGATTACAGCATGCCAGGCCTCCCTGTCCATCACCATCTCCCAGAGTTCATCCAAACCCATGTCCCTTGAGTTGGTGATGCCATTCAACCATCTTATTCTCTGTCATCCGCTTCTCCTCCTGCCTGCAATCTTTCCCAGCAACAGGGTCTTTTCAAATGAGTCAGCTCTTCACATCAAGTGGCCAAAGTATTGGAGTTTCAGTTTCAGCATCAGTCCTTCCAATGAACACTCAGGACTGATCTCCTTTAGGATGGACTGGTTGGATCTCCTTGCAGTCCAAGGCACTCTCAAGAGTCTTAGGAATATAAAAAAGGAGGTGTCCCTGTATAGTGATTTTGGGTGGTTATGCAGCACGCTTTTGAACTGCTGAGACTGCTTAATAGCACTGACTTCAGCAATTGTCACAATATGCTTTTGGGTGACAAGCACTGCGCTAACAGTGCTGTACAACTGCAGGTCAGACAACCAAGGGACACAAGGTTAATCACAAGAGGACAGGTATGCACGAAGTTCAGCTGGTCCATCTAACAAAGCTTCATCCACACCTGACCCAAGTGGCATCTTCTTGGATTGATCATCTCTCTAACCAATGACAGTTCTGAGTTCCTGTTACTCTGGATTTTCCAAGTGTATCTGCCATTTCCTAAACAGATGGTCAGTATCACACTGTATCACTATTTTTGATGGTAATAGAAATCACATAGCGAACACTTCCTGAAGAAACTGGATTAGATATTGAAAATTGGACCTTGTGCTTTTTAAAAATTTGATTTCCTGTTTCATTTCCAGAAAGTCACAGGAATATTGAAAGTCTATCAAGGCTATTTTGAAATAGATTAATATCCACATTTGTTAACTGACATATACTCTGAACATTTTAGAAGGACCTATGGGGACAAGTCAGGCTTCTTTTTGATAGCAAAAATAGAGAGGCCAAGAGTACAGCATGGCTTATACATTCTGGGGCTCAGTTTCCTGTGTAAAATGAAAGTTAGGACGAACTCACCTCTTAGGTCCCATGTAGCTGTTTGATTTGGTGATTGTGATGGTGATTTTCTGTGGTCAGCTCAAAACTTAGGCAGGAATACCTGTGCAGGGATAACATTCAACTTATTTACCAGTATATTCCCCATGCTTGGCACAGGGCCTGGCACACAGCACGCGCTTAAAAATATCCTTTGCGTAAACACACATCTACAGTATTTTGCTTTATAAAATTTTATTTGATGCAAAGCACTACGGTTGAAATTGAACATAACAACCCCTCCCAGGAATATGTCTGCTGTATTGCTAGTGTGTGTGTGTGTGTGTGTGTGTGTGTGTGTGTGTGTGTGTTTTCCCAGATTTCTTTCATTCCTAGTTACTCTGACTGACCATTCACAAAAGGGTATTAAGCTTTGAAGATTTCCAAACCTCTCTGGTGAGGGAATGCCTATAAGTGTTCATATGTTTCTCACTAAATTTTAAAAGGTTATTCGTATCTGCAGTATTTTTTGGCATTTTAACGAATAATAACATATTCATATTACATCAACACTTCATTGTTTTTCCTTTAAAAATTCTTTTTCATTCATTAGTTACCAGTGCTGACTCTTTTTTCTGGCCAGTCTTCCTCCAGAAAACTTAGAGGAAGGAGATGACCTATTTGTCTTTGATTTTTGCTTCCAAAGATGCTCCACCAAAGAACAGAAACTCCTTATAGAATGCATATGCTTCAGGGGCATCTGGCTCTGTCTGTAACTTGACAAAAATAAAATAATAAAGTTACGTTTTTCCTTCACACATTTAAAAGCCAAAAATAGATTCAGACGTACATTTTTCAATCCATGTGCCAACCCAGCAAGCCAAGTGAAGCAGATTGCAGCGAGCAGGGCTACCTCCAGCCACCTTCGCCCATGCTCTGCCCCCTCCCAGGGCCCAGCCTCCCGCAGCACACCCCGAGCCCACCAGCTGCTCCCGTGGCAGCTGCACACTGGCCTCTGGGGCTGTTTATGGAAGTCCTTAAAACCAGAGCATGACTGTGGAGCAGCTCCTCTGACACCGCTGCATTTCTGAAGAGGATTTACTCTTCAGGCTCTTCACACTTAACCATCAAGAATGGACTGGGCAATGCCCCAGCAGCTACCTGCTGTGACATCTCTCAGGCAGGCAGTCTCCACTGGGAACAGAAGTCAAGGACGTGCTCCAGGCTCCCAGAGAGATGCCCGATGTGTGCCCAGGGACATCTACCACCTCATTTTCACCCTTCAGGGAAGGAAACCTCCCAGGCTTCTGAGCATTTAGAGCCCAGCAGCGGAACATGGTTTTAACTAACAACATACATGATTCACATTTTTTCCTTTGAAAATATAAAATCAGTTCTATCAAGTCTGTTATCACACGAGTTATTGAGTGATAACTCTGGCCTGAGCTGGGCAGATCAGTCTTCCTCACTTGATCTGAAATCAAGACAAAATGTTCATCTCAGTCTGTCCTTGTTTCTCCAAGGAACTGTGGATCAACAGTGCTTGGCGCTGTGCACCCTGAGTCAATGAAAAATACCTGCAAAAAAAGAGGAAAGAAATCTCTACAGAGAAAAGCAGAGAGCAGAAAGACAGCATGCTCCCCAGCTTCCTCCCGGCTCCCTGGTTTTTGGTTCTAGTCCCTCAGGAGGCAGGGCTGCCTCCAACCTTGGCACATTTCTCTTAAATGCAATGTTAAATCTGTTGTTGTTTAGTCACAAAGTCATGTCTGACTTTTGGTGACCCCATGGCCTGGAGACCGAGAGGCTTCACAGTGTTAACAGTCGTTCCTAAAATATTGACTCCACAAGTTTTCTGACAACAAAGCACAATTATAGTCCTTTTTTATCAAATTCAATTATGCAAAGGCTCCACAATTTTACAATATAGACACAACCCTACAATATATCTAAATAGAAAAAGGTATGTTTTTGGTTAAGAATGATACAGAGAATCACTTGCAGCTGTGCTAACCTACCAAATTGCACCTCCTCAAAAAAACCACTTAATTCACCAAATATTTATTGGGCAGCTGCTATCGACTCCACACCAGGTCAAAGGTTGGAGGCTTGAAAACCATTCAGACACAGGGCCTGCCTCCTAGGAGCTCTGGATCTAGTATAAGTTAAATAAGGAAAGTGTACCACATTTCCCTGAGGCACACTGGAGAAAGGATTCATTCTTGTTTAACACTTTTCAGTGCACACCTCAGTGTTAAGAAATGATAACCCTAGTTTGCAGATTTTATTTGATTCATATTTCAAGAAGCCAAGCATGAGCATCAGCTACAAATATCTCAAGAATGTTTAGGGTTTGACCAAAATTCTTTCAAAGATGTTGGATGAGTGTTGTAGAGTTCTGGATGAGGAATAAACAACATCTTCCAAGATGTTTAATATCCAACCAGATGAAATAAATTACACACAATTTAACTTCCCTCCTCTGATGGTATAGGATGCTAACTTTGATATGAAGTTGAACTTTTTAACCAGGCTATGTTGACAGTAAAGCAAAGTCCTATTTGTCAAAATTCATCTAGACACTGTCAAAGTCCAGTTATAATATGTTATTTTCAAAGATTAAAGTATAGAAATCTTTATATTAATATTTTTACCACTTTTATATACTTTTATATAGATTATGCATTGAGGATCATATGTTACACTTTTAAGTTAATTTGGTGTTTGGAATAGAACTTATAAAAGTAACATCTAACTATAAATTAACACATACTTAATATATAATATTTGCATAATCTACAGATGAATATTTTCTGACCTAATCCACAAAGCCATTTTATTGCTAGAGTCATATCTTTATTTTTATAATAATTTTTAGACTTTTATTTGCTCTCTCAGCAGAAGGTTTAACATAGACTCTCCTCTAATTGTCTGAGACCTCAGGACTTAGTCCAAAGGAAGACAAGGGTGAATTGTGTTTCCAATTCTAGGTCTAGAGGGAAAACTCTGAATTTTTTCACTTGTACGTAGTCCATTCTGCAATAATGCCTTTGCTGGTTTTGGCCCCTGCCCAGCCACAGTGAGTCCTTGACCTAGGGATCTGTAGTTACAGTTCTGTTCAAGTCCTTCACATACTCCTCAATAGGTAACCATCTTTCCCTAATGGACAGAACTGGGCCAGGGTGGCTGGGTCCCAAATGAAGAGTCTTTGACACAGTGAAGGAAACCACCACAAAACAAAAAGGAAGCCTGCTGAATGGGACAAGATAATTTCAAACACTATATCCAGTAAGGGGTTAACATCTTAAATAATTCATATAACTCAACATTAAAAAACAAACACCAGACTGGGCAAAGGATCTGAGTTGACATTTTTCCAAAGAAGACATACAGATGGCCAACAGTCACCTGAAAAGATGCTCAATATCACTAATGATCAGGGAAATGCAAATCAAAACCAAAATGAGGTACCACCCCACACCTGTCAGAATGGCTATCGTTAAAAAGAACACAGATAACAGTGCTGATGAGGATATGGAGAAAAGGGAAACCCCGTGTGCTGTTGGTGGGCTTGTAAGTTGGTGCAGCCACTATGGAACACAGAAAGGAGGTTCCTTAAAAAAATAAAAAATAAAACTACCATACAACCCAGAAACTCCAATCCTGGGTATTTATTTACCCAAAGAAAACCACCTAGAATGAAAAAAAAATTAAATAAAAACCCAAAAAACAAAAATACTAATTCTATAAGAAATACACACATTAATGTTCATAGCAGCATTATTTAAAACAGTCAAGATATGAAAGCAACGTAAGTATCCATTGACAACTGCATGGATAAAGATGTGGTATGTACACAACAGAATACTACTTAGCCACGAAAAATGAAATCATCTGTGACAACATGGATGAATCTAGACGGTACTACGGTAAGTGACATAAGGCAGACAGAGAAAAGCAAATACTGTATGATCTCATTTTATGTGTAATCTAAAAAACAAACTGAAAATGGACTCATAAATACAGAGAACAAACTAGATGGTTGCCAGAAGGGAAGAGAGGTGGGTAACATAGGTGAAGGGGATTAAGCAGAAAAGCCTCTAGCTATAGAATAAATAAGTCACAGAGATGTAATATACAGCATAAGGAATACGGTCAATAATACTGCAATAACTTCATATGGAAACAGACGGTTACTAGACTTAACAAGGGGATCATTTTGTAATGTACGCAAATGTCAAATCACTATATAGTATGCCTGTTACAGGACACTATGTAATATTATATGTTAATTGTATTTCAATTAACAAAGACTATTCAATTCTGCTTTAGAAAATAAGAGAAATGAATGCACAGGGAGAAAAGTAAAATGAAGAATTAAGGCAAATAGCTTATGAGACAGGCAAATTTTGTAAAATATCTAAGATAAGTCAGTAACTTGAGATGTTAGATACACATAAATTAAGTATAGCGCTTAAATAATGAACTAAAATGAACATCCCTGGAAACAGATGGAAAGAGCAAGAAATACTTAATAGTCACATACGCTAAATATGTATGAGGCTGTGAATCATCAAACACCCATGACACACTTAAGATACAGGGGGCACATGAGGCGTTCACTATTTATGAGGTTTTAATTCAGCCAACCATTGGCTCCTCACATCCTCTGCACAATGGATGCAAGATTAGATCCCTAACTGCTCATCAGGCTAATTACAGTGCAGCTGTCAGCCAGAAGCACTTGCTCCCAAACCTGTAGAGCAAGTGTGTGTTTTGACTCGAGGCACCGTCTATGAATTGGGTCACTTTGTTCAAATCTCGACTCTGGTCCATACTCTTATCAAGGAAGATATGGACAGGACTGAGTATTCAGGTAGTGTCATCTTATGAGACGCCTACACCATACCTAAAATGTGCTAACCTACCCCATCTCTTTCACCTTGCTTCTTCCTGGGTGCTTTCAATTGATTTAATAAGCCATGAGATTCAAGCATCTCATTTTGGTCTATAAGCCCTTCTGTTTTGTGAGCTCTTAGACAGCTTGCCTGCTGTTATACTTACAGGCTTTCGTTGCAGCAAGGTAATTTCCCACACAACAATAATATTTACAAGTTTTTAGCCTGGGTAATAAATGGCATCATCTTGTACACATTTATCTGCCACTCGCTCATTTATCCTACATCCTATTCGTGACATACTCCCATGGAAGAGTTGTAGACCTATTTATTTTCACAGCTATAGCCACTGTATGAATATATCATAACATGCTCATAAATTCTCTTATTGATATAATGTAGGTTGTTTCCAGTTTTTAAGTACAGCACACAGTGATGCTGTGATTATTCCTGGGCACATGTAAGAGAGTCACTCTGAGAATACACCTGGGAGTACAAATTCTGGGTCAAGGAATTTGCATACCTTAACTTGATTAAGTATTGCCAGACTTCTCTCCAAGATGATTGTATCAATTTATACCCTTACCAGAAGAATATGAGTCCCTATGCTCTTAATACTAGCCAACACTTGGTGTTGTCAGACTTATACACTTTGCTGATCTAATGATCAACAGACGAACTCTGGTTACAAGTAATAATTCTGGCAGTTTAAAAGTCTTGTGGCATTTCCTCATGAGAAAAAAAAATCTGGACACATTTTGTGTCATATTTTTGGACTTTCCTATCCTTTGTTTAAGGCCAAGTAAAGTTTCCTCTTTGTTTTTCTAACTCTGTGAATACCAAAGGAAAAACAACTCTGCAACAGAATTTGTCTTTTTTTTCCCCCCATAGGAATTAAGGTTTGGAAGAATACCATGTTGGCTGTTTTGTATCACAAAAATAATCCTCTGATTATAAAGGGGCACAAGAAAAAGAATTTAGCAGCACCCATGCAAATCAGTCATTGCTAAGTACATGACATAATGATGGTGGGTCAGTAGCTGGACAACTATTACTCATAGGCTGAGAATGCACTCATTTAAAAAATTCTAGAAAGTGGCTCCTTGCCCCAGAATATATACCCAAGAGGCTTGTTCCATATCTTAAATTTGACTATTAGAAATTAATTGTACTGAGGTCAAATTTTTTTCATATTTAAGGAACTCCCCTCAAAAATCTCCAAAAATACAGTTAGTATTTATATATTATTATCACCTTATTTGTCACATTTTTTTTCAAAACCACAAAGGGAATGGGATATAGGACCTACAAGTACTATTGGGTACAAGACAGAAGCCATCCTCAACTTACTCCTCCCCCTAATCCAGCCATTTGGACAGGCGAATCTATGTTTTTCATTTCTTGCTTAAACCTTTTGGATGACTTCACAAGAGCCCCAGCAGTGTTTTCAAAGTGCGGTAGAGGGGTCCCTTTTAACTTCAGATGCTCTAAACTGTTTTTAAAAATGCAGATGCCTGAGTCCCAAGCCTCTGAGTCCCACTCAGAGTGTAAAGCCCTAGAATCTGTGTTTTCAACAAATTACTCAGTTTGATTAAAAAGAAAACTCTTTTACAGTTGAGATGGAGCAGCTCTCATTAAGTACTGAAATCATAAATATTTAATGATTAATAAATAATTACAAAGTAAAGGCCTAAAACAAGAAAGACAGCCTCACCTGAACTTCAGAAGTACAATGCTCCTTTTCCAATCACCTCCCTCTACCCTAACTGGAGCTACTCTTCCAAAGGTTAGCACTAATAGCTTGATTCTTGTACTCAGTGAAGATGAGGACCACAGCAACAGGTTCAAGTGCACACTGCTTAGAGTATTATGTGAGAATGCTGCACAATTTGTTCTTTGCAGCCTCATCTTCTGCCTCGGTCCTCTTCGCATTTCCTTCTGAAGTCATTTGGAATCAGTTAGGTATCATTGTACAGTTATTGCCCTAATTCATTGCTCTTGTTTCCTGCTGTTTCTCTGCCTCAGTACTTGCTGGGGAGTGCCTGTACTTCCTGATTCTATTAAATTCTTCCTTCAAGACCTGCTCAACTGTCACTTTTGTGCAAGCCTCTCCTGACTTTCACCCCTGTGCCTCATTCAAGGCAGAACTCACTCCTTTCACTGTGTGACTGAGAACATCTTACAATGTAGAACGACTATTCTTTTACATGCCTGTTCCCCTTCTTAGACCAAGAATTAGGGCAGAGGTTAATTTACATATTTTTAAAATTCTCTTTGGCATATAGTACAGGCTTCAGTAGATGATCAGTTGTTGCTCAAACAATTCCCAAGTATGCACATCTTTGGAAAAGTAGCACACTGCATAATTAATGCCTCCAGGTATATTTGGATTAGATTATATTCTTCCCTTTTGCTATTCTTGTTGTTCAATTGCTTGGTTGTGTGTCCCACTCTTTGCAACCCCATGAACTGCAGCATGCCAGGTTTCCCTGTCTTTCATTATCTCCTGGAGTTTGCTCAAACTCATGTTCATTGAGTCGACAAAACCATCCAAATATCTCACTCCGTGTCACCCTCTTTTCCTCCCGCCCTCAGTCTTTCCCAGAATCAGGGTCTTTTTCAATGAGTTGGCTCTTCATGTCAGGTGGCCAAAGTATTGGAGCTTCAGCTTCAGCATCAGTCCTTCCAATGAATATTCAGGGTTGATTCCTTTAGGACTGATTGGTTTGATCTTGCTGTCCAGGGGATGCTCTAACCTGCATCTTCTGCATCTCTTGCATTGCAGGCAGGTTCTATAGCCACTGAACCATCCACTTGTCAGGAAACATCAGGCCTCAGGAGAACCCCGGGAGCCTGAGATGGGGGTCGGAGGTGGTGTGGTGAAGAAGCGGAATGAAATGCAAAGTGGGGCAAGTGTGGGAGCCAGAATGATGTCTAGACCTCAGGGTGGGGTAGGCCATGCAGAGAAACGAGTGGTCATGCTGCTCCAGGCAGCAGCGGGGAACCTGCCTCACCGGGGTCTTCCTGTCTTCCTCGGACAAGACACCTAGCTGTCAGGCTGCCGTGCTGTGTGGAAAGCCCAGACTACTCTGACTTATTTACAATATCTTGTCCTGCCTCTATCACCCTCCCACTGTCCATCTGCTTCTGCGTGTCCATTCTCGTGTGAAAAATGCCACCTTATAAGTAACCTGCCTATTTCTTGACCTTGGCATACAGAGAAGGTGGAGCATTTGGTCCTTCAAAACTCCTGCCCATCCACAGTATGTATGAGGAGGAGTGGAGGGCGACCACGAGGGACAGAGGGGCCTTGTGCAGCTGCCCTGGCGTGCAGAGGGTCTGGATCGTAAACATCTGGGCAGCCTGCCACAGGGACCTTCTCAGCAATGTAACTAGTCCTTACGCAAATGAACCTCGACTGTTAGGCAAACTGAGAGGCTGGAAGGACAGGCGTGAGAAGAATGACTCGAAGTGCATTCAATCCAGAAAAGATACTGTAAGACAGAATTCAGATCTGTTATATCAGAAAGTAGTCTGAAAGGGAGGCAGCACTGCCAGTTTGATCCCTGGGACAGGGGTAGGAGTGGCTTTGAGCATGGAGAAGGTCAAGGTCAGTGTGGAGGCAGCACTCTTGGGAGACGGTTGCTTGTGAAATGAAGGAAGAGTGGAGTCCTGAGAGTGGCAGGCTTAGGGAGACTGGGCTCCTCCTTCCTCCCCTAAAGGACTACACAGTCTGCAGAAGGGTCTCAACAGTACTGCACCAGTCCTGTGGCTGGAGGACCCAGTTCACTGCAACAAAACAGGGGCAGCCAGACATGGGGACACCAGAGGCTGCCCAGAAGCCACTTTTGTCCGTTTGGCTGTGGAAGCCCAGTGGAAGAATTACAAAAGTCCCGGAACTGCATACATTCCTGGAGTAGGGGCACCTTTAAGAAGATACAAGTTTTATACCTGCCTTAATGATTAATCAGAAAAAGAAAAGAGGTATGACTGTAACATCAGATTAAAGCTGCTCCTAATGTTATAAATATATAAGTGGTGTATATATATATATCGGAGAAGGCAATGGCACTCCACTTCATCTCTCTTGCCTGGAAAATCCCATGGATGGAGGAGCCTGGTGGGCTTCAGTCCATGGGGTCGCTAAGTCGGACATGACTGAGCGACTTCACTTTTACCTTTCGCTTTCATGCACTGGAGAAGGAAATGGCAACCCACTCCAGTGTTCTTGCCTGGAGAGTCCCAGGGACACACACATACATATATATACCAGATTGGGCTTCCCCAGTGGCTCAGAATATATATCACACATTCACATCTCACACATGGTAGGCTCTCAATATACAGTTCAGTATAGATAACTAATATCATACGAAGTGCTCCATACATACATATTCACTGAATAAGTCCCTGATTTTTGTGCTTTCAAATAAACGTAGAATTTTGTTTTCATTTTTATTTCATTGTAAACTGCTTTTGAAGCAAGATCTTTTTACACAAATAACATTGCAATGTTCCCTCTGATTCTTAAAGTTAATGCATGTTTATTGTTGAAGGTTTTGATTAAAAAAAGGATAAAAAATGATCTAAAATACCATCATCTAGAGATAACTGCTGCTAAGATTTGGTAAATTTCCTTTCATATTTAGCCAGAGTGATTACAGTTTGTTTAGTTTGGTCCTATTTTGACTACTACTATTGTATCATGATCATTTCCCAAGATTATTAAATATTAATTTACTGTATTCCATCACATTGATGTACTATAATTTAATCAATTCATCATCTCAAGTGTCTTGGTTTTTCAATTTTGTAAATAAAGTTATGATAAAATATCTTCTTCTTAAATGTTTATAAACTTGGATAATACCCTAGAAATGAATCTGTTGGATCTGTTTATATGAATATTTTGAAACTCTTGGCTCAATTTGCCAAATTATTCTTCTAATGTTTGTTTACCTTTTGACCAGCAGTTTACATAAGAACTCCTAAACTTACCAATACCATAAGTATTTGGAAAATTTTATTTAAGAGATATATTTATGGTCAGAAAAAACTCACACTCTGTCGCTATTAGAGACTGTTACAGTACAAGATAAAAAAAAAAGGAGCACTAGTTTCTATTATTAAGAAGTCAAGGTCTTTAACATTCTTGACTCCCATATACTATTGCCAATCTGGGCAGGCAGATGAGTCATGATGTATAAATCCCAATAAGATAACAATAAAATTCAAACTGTAACTGGCAATTGTGTGTGAACATTATTTACTTTTATGTCAATAGTTCCAAGTCTCTTACTGTACAATACATGCGTTGTCCTTTCCAAGCGTCTGCTCCTAGAAGGCAGTGTTGAGTAATTTGTTGTGACAATTAGCCCAACTTATTAATATTAACATGCTCGATTTCCTCATATCTGAACCACAGTGTAGTGAAAGCACTTGGCGCAGAGGGTGCTTTTGGAACCCATTCTGCTTTTCTTTCCTCTTCCCGATATGCACTTCTACCTGATACGCACTTGTGTCTGATACGTTCACCACCTCTTCTAATCCAACTTAAAGGGAACGAATGTACAGGCTCTCTGCAAGTCAAGAGAGCAGGACACCGGCTCTTTCTCTGCCCTTCCTTCCTGCAGATCAATGCCCAATACTCCATCCATCACTGCCATCCATCCCAGGTCGAGAGCACACCTTTGTGGTGAGCTCAGAGGAATTTATGTTGGGGTGATCCCTTTTCCGTCTCTTCCTTTTCGCCTTCAGGAGAGTTATGGATTTGAGTACTTTTTCCTTGGTTTTTCACTTCTTCCAAGAGTTATGTCCCCTTTAGTTAACTTCTCACAAGTGCACTTATCTTCTTTTTGTCTCATCTCCTCCCATTTTCTTTCAACGCTTGCCAATTTACTTTAAGAAAGTTCTCTTTCTTTACAGGCTCTTTTCCTATTCCTTTACTCCATGTCTTGGTTAACGAGCCATACACCTTTGTTAAGGGAACAAACAAAATCTTCCATCCACTCTCATGGCGGATGCTTTAAAAGGGGGACTTGAACTGGTGGGTTGTTTACCTGCACGGCGTAGACCTGATGAAACGAGCGCAGAGACAAGGTGGGAGGGTGGGCACAGACTTGCTGTCGATCTCAGCAAAGTGGGTGCAAAAGAGTAAAGGCCAAACATGGGATTGTGAGGAACAAGGGCAAGAATGAAGTGTGCGAATGGAAGATGGTCTAAATTAATTTCAGAGGCTGAGCAGAGGATTTTTTTTTTTTTTTTTTTACCTACTCTCCACTTTGCCTTGTGTAGTTAGCTGAGAGTTATTACCGGCCAGTGCCTTAGTCCATTCACGCTGCTACAACAAAAAGTACCATAGATATGACGGCTTAAAAAAACATTTATTTCTCACAGTCTGGAGCCTGGGAAATACAGGCTCAAGAGACTGGCAGATGATTCTGAGTGTGGTGACTGGCCACTTCCTGGTTCATATATGGTTGTCTTCTCACTATGCCCTCACATAATGGAAGGGTCAGGAGAGCACTCGGCAGTCTTGTTTATAAGAACACTAATCCATTCATGAGGGCCTCACCCTTGTGACCTAATCATCGTCCGTGGCTCACCTTCCAATAGCATCACTCTGGAGGATGGCATTTCCATGTGAATATGGTAAGGACACAGACATTCAGTCTGCAACAGCCAGGAATGAGTGGACAGCAGGCAGTGTGACGAGGCCTGGAACAGTGTCATGGAACAGTTAACTATACAGGGCCCACACAATGAAGCCAGAAAAGGGGAAAGAAGTGTTAGTCGCTCAGTTGTGGCCACTCTCTCCGACCCCAGGGACTGTAGTCTGCCAGGCTCCTCTGTCCATGGAACTCTCCAGGCAAGAATACTGGAGTGGGAAGCCACTTCCTTCTCCAGGGGATCTTCCCAACCCAGGGACTGAACCCAAGTCTCCCACATTGCAGCCAGATTCTTTACCAGGCCATCGGGAAGCCTGAAAATGGGGAAAAGGTGGGAAGAAAAGAGAGGATGCTACTAGAGAGGAAGGAGGAGGAAGAAAAACAAGGCACTAATCCCTATAAAATGTCCATAAATTCTCTGTAGATATCTTTTCAAAAGTTTCCATTTACATTATCTTCTGTCTTAAAGAACAACTTTTAGCTTTTGTTAACATTTAATGCTTTTTCCCTCTCATATTCCAAAATTCTTTATTTGTAAAATGTGAGGACTATTGTCCCGAATACAAGTTTTTTTTTTAAATTTTTATATTGGAGCATAATTAATAAAACCAGAATTACTCAATTAAATGTTTGGTTGTATCTACTGCCTAATATATTAGTATTTTTCAGCTCTTTATATCAGCAATGTATAGCATAAATGTCTTTATCTGTAGAAGTCAACTGGATTAGATGACTTTTAAGATCCTACTTGGCTCCCTACTAAGTCTGTAATTGGATGTTTTCATTTGCATTCTATAAGGACTTAGAGCCCATCCTGGGAATCTACAATTTTCTTTTCTTTTCCAACAAGAATTGCAATATGAGTTCAAAATAACCAACTTATTAGAAACTAAACTAGTTGTATGTTGAATTTCTGAAAATTATTTGAAAATATATTGAATGTACAAAGGTGGTTGAACTAAGTGAACTTCACAGTCCTTTACATCTTGGCCTGTAATGAAGATTTGTTTATTTTTAAGAAGAGCAAGTGTCTTTAAACTCACGACTTTCGAAATAATCAGTTATGTATTAGCATACCTTTGAAAAGGAGATCCAACCAGTCCATTCTAAAGGAAATCAGCCCTGGGTGTTCTTTGGTAGGAATGATGCTGAAGCTGAAACTCCAGTACTTTGGCCACCTCATGTGAAGAGTTGACTCGCTGGAAAAGACTCTAATGCTGGGAGGGATTCGGGGCAGGAGGAGAAGAGGACGACAGAGGATGAGATGTCGGAATGGCATCACCAACTCAATGGACGTGAGTTTGAGTGAACTCTAGGAGATAGTGATGGACAGGGAGGCCTGGCGTGCTGCGATTCATGGGATCGAAAAGAGTTGGACAGGACTGAGCGACTGAACTAAACTGCACTGAACTGAAAAAACTTGTTTATAATCTTCATATATCTTAAAACATTCAAACCTCTACACACTAAAGACACCAATTTAATCAACATACACATCCAAAACTTTAAATTTCACATTGCAAAATAAGGGAAATTTAAATTATATTTCTGATAATATGAATATTACACACAACTCAGTTAACTGTAGGGCCACCACCACATAAGAGTAGAAAATTCGGTAGCTCTGGAATGGTTCTGGGCTTCCTTGGGGGCTGAGAGGTAAAGAATCTGCCTGCAGTGCAGGAGTTGAGGGTTTGTCCTCTGGGTCAGGAAGATCCCCTGGAGAAGGAAATGGCATCCCATTCCAGTATTCCCGCCTGGGAAATCCCATGGACAGAGGAGCCTGGTGGGCTACAGTCCATGAGGTTGCAAAAGAGTCAGACATGACTGAGCAACTGAACAACAGTGGAATTGTTCTAAGGCAACCGCAGAAGAAAAAGAGGATAAAATTATACGGTATCTCAGATCTTATCGGTCATAAGCCATGTTATTCCTTCTCTCCTCTAAGAACATCTAAAATCATTTGTTCTGTTGTTTTGAATCACTGAAGCATTTTAAAGGAATCTTTCTAAAAGTAATTGAGTAATGCTCTTTCAGGGAAGTTTTCATTCTAAAGTCAGAACCACTACCAACTTTCTACATCATTTTTTATTCAAAACTTTAGTTTCACAATGCAGAAATATTTTTTTGTCCCAAAATTCCTGATTTTTGCAAATGCATTAATCATTCTAATAATCACTTTTTAAGATCCTATTAAACATATATTTACTGAATTAAACAGATGTGTAAAACATACTTACAGAATAGAATGGAATATAGAATAATACGAAACCAGAATGTTACCTTATGGGATGGAATGCTTTTCCTTAACAAACTACCAGGGTCTGGGCATGGGAGACTGTGTTTGTGAGGGAGATGTCAAAGTGGCACTAGCAAAGAAAATGGTAAGGAGGTGAATTTATTTAGATCAATGCTTCTTTATCTGAGTTGTCTCAGATACAGGTGAATGTCTCAACTCTCTTTTTGAGCCATATTAACTACAGTGTTGTTATACAGACATACAGAATTGGATGCTAAAAGCTTAAAATATTTTCTTTTCTTCATTTTCTTTCCTCCCACCATTTCCCTCAGCATCATGGGTGTTTAAAGCAATGCAACGTGGGCCAAAAATGCCATTCTTAATGTGGGAAGAACATACTATCTAAATGTGCTCAGAAAACAAACAAGGAGAGACTTCCATGTTTAACTGTAGAAATAACCAGTTAAAAGTTAGAAGAAAATGTATCTGCCCTGACACATTTCCTTTTCAGCATTGTATTCTATGTTGGCCAGAGTTACAAGTTTGGGAAGAGGATTTCATGTCATTTCTTCCAACTCTGGAAACAATTCTACTGGGAGGCTCAACAGTTCAGGTAAGACTACTCATTTCATGACTGATGAATCACTGATTGTACACCTTTACGTAAGTAAATCATTTTTCTCTAGCTGTTCAGAACCAGTAATGTGTGCAAAACATCAAGATTCCAGAGGGGAACCGGAAGAAAATAATCATGCAGATTTCATTTGTTCATTTGAAAACAACAAATTTAACCTATATCTTTACCTGTATCTTTCCAAGAAGTTGATTTTATTACAACTCATGTTAACTTTCTCTTTAGAACAGGGTCCAAAACTGCAAATCTGAGACAATGAGGCTAAGACATACTTCCAGTAGTGATTCTTCAATTGAGGAAAAATTCAAGGAAGCATGCTTATTCATATGATACAGTAACACAACTATTCCTGACAGAACCTCCCACTAATACAGATTTAATTATATATATTCCATTGTGACATTACTCCTTCCTATAACATGCTTTTGCAAAAAGAAAAAGGTTCAGTACTTTAATAAGGTCTTTTTCTTTCAATGTTATCAGCTCATCCATTGCGCAACATAAAGATGTGGTATGAAGAATTTCCCATCTCAAAGAATGCCTTGTATAGCCATCAGCAAAGTAGGCACACTCTGGGAGGCCAGCCAGGATGTGGGAATGGCCTCCTATAAAACCGAGTTTGTACATGAACATTAAAACGTAATTTTACCTGTATTTGCAGTCGTTTTATATTTACTAAACGCTCTCTAGCCTTCAAGAACACAATCTTAAAATTCGAGGAATTCTTCCCTTGTCTCATTTTTGCAAAGAAAAGAAAAATAGGTTCTAAAACAAATTTCCGATTTTTTTGGCACTAGTTTAAGTACGTTTTTGGAGGTGTTTTAATACTTTTCTTTGGTTAGAAAAAGTTCACGCAAACCAAATTTAAAAATTCTACAGCGTGCCCTGGGAGCTCAATTTTAACACATCCCAGGGCTGTTCTAGCGCCGTCGGATTTTTACACCATGGAAATAGAAAATATTAACCAGTGGAATAACAGGTAGGTTTTCAGGAGAGTTGACAAGGTTGGAATGAAGCTACCCAGCAAGCCAGACAGTTGTCAAAGCCGCACTTCGGATTTGTGGGTTCCCCTTCCTTCCCACTTTCCTATGCCAGTTCGGTGGTGGGGAGGGGGCAAGATGGGCGAAGCAGAGATTCACAAAGACTGCCAGTTTCTCTTCCAGCCCCGCGCACCTGCCAGCCCTTCCCCCTCGCCCCCGGCTTCGCGGCCGCAGCCAACTTCCCGCAGGACCCGGGGGCCGGCAGACCCGGAGGTGGGGGTGGGGGCGGCACCTGGCCCCCGGCCTCGGGCCGGCGGGGCGGGCCGAGCCAGGCGCCCAGATCTGTGGGCCAAGCATGCTATTTTTTCTAAAGTCAGCCTCCCGGGGGATGTTGGATTTGGCGGGGCGTGCTCTTTGAAATACTATATTGGGAACCTCACACATTAAACATTTTTTTTTAAATTGCAAACCTTCCCAGTTCACCCGGCAGCTGGCAAGCCTCCCCTCTCTCCTGCCCGCCACCCCCGTCTTCTTCCTTCCCGCCCCTTCCCCCCGCCGGGCT
>SJYC01121538.1:0-68610 GCA_006408675.1 Madoqua kirkii
GAGGGGCGGGGCGGGAGGGGAGTGGGGGGAGGGCGCGGCGGGGGAGCCGCCGCCGCCTCAGCCGCCCGCGCGCCCGATCGGGAGGAGCCGCCGCCGCCGCCGCTACTGCGGCCGAGCGAGTGCCGTCGGGGCTGGCGGGCGGGAAGGAGCCGCGGGCCCGAGCTGGAGAGGGGGAGTAGGGAGAGCGCGCCCACCACCTTCCCTTCCCCCCCTCGATGGGAGCGGGGGCGTCCCGGCCGCCGCAGCCGACCGAGGAGACCGACCCGGGGGCCGTCACTTCGGAGTTGGGGCTGAGGCGTCCTCTGAGGAGAGCGCGCCAAGACCGCTGCAGCAGCTGGCCGAGTACGTACCGACTCGCGGTCCGCCGAGCGCCAGATGCCTCAGTGCCCGGGCGAACTTGGGGCGGCGGGGTCGCCGGGCTGCCCCGGCACTTGGGGGCCGGGCGTCCGGGGCCACGGGCCCGGCGCTGCCGCCGCCGGAAGGAGAGGGCGGCCTCGGGCTCTTGTGGACGATTCCCGAAGAGAATCGGTGCGCGGGGGCAGCAAGAAGAGGGCGAGCCGGGCCGCGGGGCCGACCTGTGCGTTCCGCTCCCAAAAGCCGGGGGTGCGGCGTCCACTTTTCCGACCCGGCTTTGGCCGTCGCGCGCGGCGCGGAGCGCTCGTGGGTTGTGCGCGGTGGGAGCGCGCGCCGGCCCCGGAGTTTTGCAGCCTCTTTCTGCAGAGGCAGAGTCTTTTTGTTGGTTTGTTTACTTTAGAGTCTTAATTTTCGTCCTGAGTATCCTCTCTTTCGGAATGCAGTCGTTTTCTTTTTAAAGGCGGAAGGAGAGTTTTGCTTGAAAGTGGCTTGTAGAAACTTGGCACCGAGGTGAGATGGAAGCGAGAGACTCATTTGTGCTCGCTAAGGCCGAGTGTGGAATTTGCCAACATATATGGGACATAAAAGCCTTGGATGCAGAAATCTGTGACCTTATTTATGGAGAAACGTTGCGAGTGCAGTCAAATGCTTTGGGACTGCAACTTCGCGGTGCACAAGGCTCAAGATGTGAAAGGACACTTCGAGTGAGCCTAAATTTTGTAAGATCTTGGGTGAAAGGATAATTGAATTGGAACATGCATTTATAGGTTCTGCAGACCAAGTTTTGCAGCAGGTGATCAGGAGAAATCCTTGACTTGCATATACTTAATTCCTCACTCAGATTCGGGAGGCAGGGAAAATTTGGGGGTAGCTGTTAATTTAAAATTTCCTTTAAGATGTTCCAGAAAGAGTTGGTTTGGAGTGATCTGTCACTACCAATTGGTTTGCCAGTGACATGTCTGCAAACTTAAGGAGTGCAAAGATCAGAGCTGAGAGGGAAATACTCAGATCTTGTTTAAAAATATTTTGGCAGTTTTAATAGATAATATTAGATTGCATAGGAACAGTGAAACAGAATTTTAAAAAGATTAGTCACGTAGAAAATGCTAGGCTGTTTTGTTGGAGAAGTGTGCACACAATGAAATACCTTCTTTGATTTTCACTTTTTTGAAAAATTTTCCTGTAAACCATACCAGATTATGACATGTCGGAATTTGTGTGTGGGTTTTAAGAAGGAATAGTGGGAGAAAAGATGCATAGGATTTGCTTTCTCTATTTTGGATGGGAGCTGATGTTTTCCAGAAGACCTTAAAAAGCTGCTTCTAGTCCACCTAAGGGCCAGTAAAAGTGTCTCTTAGATTCAGGGTTATCCTTTTCCTCCATTTTCCGGTACTTGAAACATTTAATATTGTCTTTTCGTTAAGTTTTAAGAATTATATTCTCCTTGTAGGTATTATTGTGCATGTTAGGATTCTCTGTGGAGAAGGAAATGGCAACCCACTCCAGTATTCTTGCCTCGAGAATCCCACGGACAGAGGAGCCTGGTGGCTACAGTCCATGCGGTCACAAAGAGCTGGACACGACTGAGTGCCTGAGCAGCACGATTCTCTTGAGAGTTTATATATATCTGCAAGGTCAGCCTACTTTATTTCTGTTTGGCTATTAAAGTTATTGGGAAATCAGGTCATGAAAGAAAATACCAAAGAAGGTTTCTCGTTTTAATTTTATTATTTTTAGCAGCTTGCACATAAGTTAATATGTCAGCCTGGTATTAGGAAAATTTTGTTTTCCCTGCCTCTGGTGATTTCCTGTTATGTGTGAGTAAATCAGTGATATAAAAACATTGAGGCATTGTAGATTTTGATTTCATTCTTTCTGCTAATTATGGATGTAGCAAACATGACAGAAATCCTTAGGAATACTGTAGCCAATACAAGGAAATTTAGTGATCTTATATAGCTAATAAGTAACTTGCTATATCCAGTGAATATATCTTTTCTTGTTTGAGAATTAACAAAATTAAATAATCTCGTTTAAATTAATGAAAAACTTTCCTTTTTTGTTGACTAGTAACATCCATTTCCCTGTAGAAAATTAATATATTTCCATTCTCCTTGTTATTTGGAGAATCAGTTAAAGCATTAGGTATTTTCTTTTAATCACATTTTAAGAGCATATTGGCTTATTAAGATTTTGGGGATTTGTACCATGGCTGTTTGAAAGAAATTATAATGTATGACAAAGTGGCTGAGACCTTTGAAGAATTTATTGCATGAACTTTAAATATTTAAAATAAAAAATGGTTGCATGGCAACAGAAGTATGTCAGGGTTTTGTGTCTGTTAACCTAGACTCTGTCCTAATACTTGGGCTTCGTCTGGTCCATTATAAGTCTAATTGTTTTTGTTGATGCTATGCATGTACATTATTGGGAATAAAAGCTTTGTAAAATTTACCCTTAAATGTGAAGCCGTATTCTGGATACCACAGTAACATACATTTTATGTTACTTCCACGGAAATGACCATTTTATAATACTTTTTGAACAGTTTAAGATCTTCCTTAGTGTAATCGTCTTTGTATGCATATTTCATAAAATTTATTAAAAACAATAAGGAATAAATGATGCCCACTTGAGCTTAATATAAGGTTCCTAGCCCCTTTGCTTTGGATGTAGTTTTAACTGTTTCGTTCATTCCTTTTAGTAGAATGAAGAATAGCACAGTTATTCTATTAAATGCAAATTTGCCTTTTGATCTGACATTTTCAATAACTAGTACAATAGTAGAATATACTCTCTTAAACTTAACAGTGAAACAAGTGGCAAGTTGATGTTAGAGAAGTTGATGTGGGGGAAAAAATAGTAATCCTTGTCAGAATTCTCACAGCTAAAATATACCATTAAGGTTTCAAATAGTTTGTCATTTATCAGTACGTTGTATTTAGAGAGTTGCATCTTAAGTTGTAAGTATATGTTAATTTAATAATTTTTAAAGAGGAATTTCTGAAATAAAAAAAATTTTATATGTACTGTGTGCACACCACATGCTCAGATGGCATTTAATGTTTGGTGACTAACTTGACTTAGTTAGTTGATTGAAGAATTTCCAGTCAGATGAAGTACTGGTGTTTACCTGTTGTTATCACAGTTAAGGCATACTCATTATTTAATTGCAAAAAATAAATCTGATTTTTCCTAATACTGAAATATTTAAGCTTACACCTTGAATAATTAAAATTTTAAGAGATTTATATGAAATATTTTCCAGCTTCATTCAGAATTCAGAAAAAAAAATCGGGTGAGAACATTTCAAGTTTGCTAAATTATTGTTAATGTGTTAAAGATATATGTTTAATTCATAGATTCCAGTCAGATGAAGTACTGGTGTTTACCTGTTGTTATCACAGTTAAGGCATACTCATTATTTAATTGCAAAAAATAAATCTGATTTTTCCTAATACTGAAATATTTAAGCTTACACCTTGAATAATTAAAATTTTAAGAGATTTATATGAAATATTTTCCAGCTTCATTCAGAATTCAGAAAAAAAAATCGGGTGAGAACATTTCAAGTTTGCTAAATTATTGTTAATGTGTTAGAAGATATATGTTTAATTCATAGATATTACAGTAATATCAAAAAATATCTCTTTTTTTGGCTTTTAAAAAAATATTTATTTTTAACTGGAGGATAATTGCTTTACAGTATTATGTTGGTTTCTCAAAAATATCTCGCCTTAAGATATATTCCTGAATGCTTAATAATAAATATGCCTGGTTAAATCCTTTGATAGTTGAAACACATACATAGGATTAGTACCTGGACCACCCTGCAATCTTAAATAACCCATAATGTAACTAAGCCACACCTAGTTATTTTAGATTGAGTTCTGGGATTAGGAAAACAAAATTTGAATAATTCACTCCTAGGCTTAAGGGTCATTCATATCCTGGCTTGTCTTTTCAATCTCAACCTGTAAAGTACCCATTGCACCCTCTCCCTAGACTCCTATACCTTCAGGCTGTGTGTAGTCACTCAGTCATGTCCGACTCTGCGGACTATAGCCCGCCAGGCTCCTCTGTCCATGGAATTCTTCAGGCAAGGATACTGGAGCAGGTAGCCATTTGCTTCTCCAGGGGATCTTCCAGGAATCAAACCTGCATCTCCTGCATTGCAGGCAGATTCTTTACCATCTGAGCAACCAGAGAAGCCGTACCTTCAGGCTACATTATCCCAAAGCTGGCTATACCTGGAGGTTTTAAATGTAGTCGCGCTTCAGATTTCCCGTTTCCTTCCCTGCCATTTCCTGTGTCTACCTTTCATTCCGTTCGTGTGTACCGGATCTCATCTAGGTGTTAGAGCAAAACAATCTCGTGGAACTAATTCACCTTAATCTGTAAATGACTCATGAGCTAACTCTTCCCAAGTATTTTCACATTTTTTTTTAGAAGTCTGGAAGAGATTGGTATTAACTTAGATAATTTCACAGTAAGACTTTCAGGCTGTGTTGGGAGGCAGGAATTGTTAGTCCTCTGCATAAGTCAGATTTTGCTAGAATTTTGCCCTTGGTTTCTACCCACTACTGGAAGAGTCTCTTTGGAATGCTGTAGACTTCACAGAAGTGTGTATGTACATTTTTAGATTTCCTGCATCATGAAGAGGGTGTTTGTGAATCCATTTGAATCTAATGATCATTAATAAGATTGATATTTGTTATCTGGAGGTGACATTTTAATTCATAGAAATCAAGAGGGAAAAGACCTAGGATCTCTCATAATTGAAACTGACTTCTTAAAATGCTCCTGTTAGGGCAAGGCTAATAATGATGTATTCTGGTAAAGGGAGCTCATCTGGCCATCTTGTGGGAATCCACCGTGTAATTAAAGAAAGGGAAGTACTGAGGATGAGGGAATGAGAAAGATGGCAGGTAAAGTAGCAGGATGGGCCCTTACTGGACTGGACACCAGTTGACACAGAGGGATCCCTTTTGGAATACAAAGTGAAAGTCCCTCAGTCCTGTCCGACTCTTTGCGACTGTATAGTCCATGGAATTGTCCAGGCCAGAATACTGGAGTGGGTAGCCTTTCCCTTCTCTGGGGTATATTCCCAACCCAGGGTCGAATCCAGGTCTCCCGCATTATAGGCGGATTCTTTACCAGCTGAGCCACAAGGGAGGCCCAGGAATATGGAGTGGGTAGCCTATCCATCCTCCAGCGGATCTTCCAGACCCAGGAATCAAACCGGGGTCTCCTGCATTGCAGGCAGATTCTTTACCAAATGAGCTACTAGCAAAGCCCTGATACATAAAAGGAGGCTGCAATCCAGAGTCTGACTCAAATGTTGGGTTTCATTCAACAGAAGCTTTTCACAGAGTTGTTATTCCTCTTCGAACACTTAGATTAGAGAGGGATAAAAGCTGAATGAGACTCTAGTCCCTACATCTTGCATGCTAAGTTACTTCATTTGTGTCGGACTTTGCAACCCTATAGACTATCCCTTTAGGCTCCTCTGTCCAAGGCAAGAATACTGGAGTGGGTTGTCATGCCCTCCTGCAGGGGATCTTCCTGACCCAAGGACCAAACCCACCTCTCCTGCATTGATTGGCAGGCGGGTTCATTACTGCTAAACCAGGAGCTTCTCCTTTCATCAGGGAGCTTAGAGCCTGAGGTCGTCTGTTCTACAGAGCCATGTGAGTGTACTTCTCTGTTTGATGGCTCCTTATGTTTAATATTTAGCATAGTGTTTTAGTGTGTGCTTATTTCTCTGTCTCCTGGTTCTTAACTGTCTGTGAAGAACCACTGGAGCAAAGTCCAATGTTGGGCACAAGCATTAAGGGAAGGTTAAGGGCTGCAGAGGAAGATGGATAGGTCTAGGATACCTGTATGAGTTGGATTTTTTCCTCCATCCAGTGGGGAAATTTCCATAAGTGAGGAAAGAGCCACATCTGTACTTTAGGATGATGAGATCGACATTTCAGTATGGCATATCTTGACATATTTTGAAGGTGAGGAGGCTGTTTTCAAAGTTGAGGTGAGAAGCAAGGGGAAAATTAGAGTTAGGTGCTTTTGAGGCAGAGAAAAAGGTTGGTGATGTGGCTTAAGCACATGTAGATTTGAAGAAGGAAGAGGAAAACAAAAGCATAAGTGGATAAAGAAGATAAACACTGGAACATTATTCAGCCATAAAAAAGAAATTCTGCCGTTTACAACAACATGGATAGAATTGGGTGGTATTCAGGCAAGAATGACAAATACCATGTAATATCACTTACATGTGGAATTTAAAAAATAAAACTAGTGAATATAACAGAAAATAGACTCACAAATACAGAACAACTAGTGATTACCACCTGGAAAAGGGAAAAATGGACGGGCAAGATAGGAGTAAGGGATTAAGAGGTACAAACTACTGTGTATAAAATAAATAAGCTACAAGGATACATTGTACAGCACAGGAAATAGAGCCAGTATTTTATAATGACTGTAAAAGAAATGCTGTGCTGTGCTTAGTTGTGTCCAGCTCTTTGCCACCGCATGGACTGTAGCCCGCCAAGCTCCTCTGTCCATGGGATTCGCCAGGCAAGAATACTGGAGTGGATTGCCATGCCCTCCTCCAGGAATCTTCCCAACCCTGGAAGGGATCAAACCCATGTCTCTCGCATTGCCAGCAGATTCTTTACTGTCTCAGCCACCAGGGAAGCCCATGAATACTGGAGCGGGTAGCCTGTCCTTTCTCTAGGATGTCTTCCTGCATTGCAAGCAGATTCTTTATCAGCTGAGCCACAAGGGAAGCCCAGAAAAGAAATATGACCTTTAAAAATTGTGAATCATTTTAAAAAAATGTGACTCGTTATATTGTACACCTGAATCTTTTGTATAATATTATACATTAACTGTATCACAATAAAATTTTTAAAAAATCAAATCTTTTTATTAATCCAGAAAACTGAAAGAGTAGTGGTACAACTAAAAGTAATGAGAGTTGGGAGTGAAGGATTTGGGAACCTGGACGAAGGGAGGAAAATGATAGCACATACTTGCTTTTGAGCTTGCCAGACTTGAGAAGTTGGACAGCCTCCATGTGAAATGCTGAATTAATCAGAAAAACAATTTGGGTTCTCACAGTTTTCAGGTTTGAAGACCACTTTCTAAATTTAAAAAAAAATAGCAAATACTCATTAATTTTGCTTTTAGTGTTTTATCAATAGAGAATACTTACAATGATGACAACTTGAATTTGATCACACTATTAAAGAGAATGAGATTTTATTAAATCACAAAGTTCTTTTTTTTTTTTACTTTGCAAAGTAGATGTGTATGTGTAAGTCAGTGTTTGGTGTGCGTTTGGATTTGAGAGCAGTTGGCAGTGTCTCCATGAACCACTGGTCCAAGCTACAGATACTGCTTTGGAGGTCAGTCTGCTATAGGTAATATTGAAGCCTAGGAATGGATGGAGATCATCAGGGGAGAATATGGAAAGATAGTAGAAATGGGATCTAATATAAAAATTTGGAGAATTCCTGCAGTTAAAATAGAGTAAGGGCAGGCATCATAACTTAATAAAAGGTCAGATGAGAGCGTTTCAAGGAGTGATGTCAAACTGCAGAGAGGTTAAAGAGAAAAGCTGGTAATCACTCAGTAGTTACTTGGGAACTTTGATGGAGGAGTTGGGACAGAAGGCAGGCTGAAGCTTCTTGGACTAGATTGAGGCAGGTTCGAAGGAATGGTTTTTCTTCTTCCTTGTGACCATTAAAGACCTCTGTCTTACCCTAAATCCCCACATCCCAGCTTAGAGAAAGAGAAATTTTGTTTCCCATATTTATACTAACCCCTATATCCCCACATCCCAGCTTGGAGAAAGAGAAATTTTGTTTCCCATATTTATACTAAGTTCTGTGTTCTGGTTCAAGGACAAAGCAGGAGTTGACCAGTGAAGTTTTTGGAGCCAAACAGCTCCTCACTTCACTTAGCATAGTTTAAATCTTGGCAGATGACTGATTCTACCCCAGAAGGAGTCAAAGTGAGTTTGTCATTAAAAGGTTCTGGAACAAATTATTACCATTTGAAATAGATCACTGAATAGCAAACAACAACAAATGGCCTTAAATGAATCCACTGTTTCATTCCTCTCCCTTTGGGACTAACTGGAC
Source organism: Madoqua kirkii (assembly GCA_006408675.1). Taxonomy (NCBI): domain Eukaryota; kingdom Metazoa; phylum Chordata; class Mammalia; order Artiodactyla; family Bovidae; genus Madoqua; species Madoqua kirkii. Next base: position 8,505 of record SJYC01121538.1, read on the forward strand.
TGAAGAACATTTAAGCTGGTACAAGTGGAGGTTTGCTGTATATAGGCAGCGGGCCTTGGGTTTAGCTTTTGAATACAGTAAAAATGGATAACTGATTTCTCTTAATTGTGGAATTCATAAAAAGGTCACACTCAGCATGGTTGTTCCAGCATCTCTTGCGAAGGCCAGGTAACTGGCGTTTTCAGCTGAGTAGACTTGCTGTGCTGTTAGCTGCCTATGTTATGTTGCATTGTATTAGAATCCTTCTGTATTCACTTCCGATTCGAGAGATGCAGCTTTCTTTTGATTTATTTGACCTTCATGTTGAAGCGTGAACAGACACAGAATTTGTAGAAACAGAAAATCTTGTCTTACAAAAATTTTCTTTTAAATCAGATTAAATTAATGTATGAAGTGGTGGGTGTTTAAATGATCACAACAGGCTTTATGAGAAACTGAAACGTGCTCTAAAGCAAAAAGCTTCGGGAGAAAACTCCTTTCCCAGCAGTAAGTGTGGGCCTTTAGCAAGTCTCCTGGGACTCTAAATAGTTCACTTATTTATCTTTCATCTGGTGTCTTGACTTTGGAAATGTACACTTGGTCTTGTCAGTCCTTGTGGAGATGTTATAATAGTAACTACTTTCTTACTGGAATATAAGAGCTTTCTCTTAGGAAACTAGGGGGGGGCTCCTTTTTTTTTCTGGGTTAAGATGAGAAAGGACAAAAATTGAAAATTAATATTTTCTAAAACCATTGCCTATCTCAGAAGAATAAAGCCTAAGTTTGTGTTTTGAGTTCTCTTTTTCTTAAATTTCTCTTTTATATTTGTCCATGATATATTCTTTTTATTGCTCTTAAAAAGATTCAAGAACTCTGTTCTAGATTTTCTCAGGTAATTTTTAGTTTACTCCATAATTTGGAGGAGTATAGATGGTGAGGTCATTGATGACACCATGAATCTTGCAAGGTTACAGCCCTCTTATAAAAAAGCTTTCACATGTGTATGTGCGTACATACATATTTATGTGTATGTATGGCATAAAGCTCAACATTCAGAAAACTACGATCATGGCATCTGGTCCCATCACTTCATAGGAAATAGATGGGGAAACAGTGTCAGACTTTATTTTGGGGGGCTCCAAAATCACTGCAGATGGTGACTGCAGCCATGAAATTAAAAGACGCTTACTCCTTGGAAGGAAAGTTCAGATACTAGATAACAACCTAGATAGCATATTCAAAACCAGAGACATTACTTTGCCAACAAAGGTCCATCTAGTCAAGGCTATGGTTTTTCCAGTTGTCATGTATGGATGTGAGAGTTGGACTGTGAAGAAAGCTGAGTGGTGAAGAATTGATGCTTTTGAACTGTGGTGTTGGAGAAGATTCTCTTGAGAGTCCCTTGGATTGCAAGGAGATCCAACCAGTCCATTCTAAAGGAGATCAGTCCTGGGTATTCATTGGAAGGACAGATGCTAAAGCTGAAACTCCAATACTTTGGCCACCTCATGAGAAGAGCTGACTCATTAGAAAAGACTCTGATGCTGGGAGGGATTGGGGGCAGGAGGAAAAGGGAATGACAGAGGATGAGATGGCTGGATGGCATCACTGACTCGATGGACATGGGTTTGGGTGAACTCTAGGAGTTGGTGATGGACAGGGAGGCCTGGCGTGCTGCAGTCCATGGGATTGCAACGAGTCGGACACGACTGAGTGATTGAAGTGAACTGATAAATATTTTTGTGCGTGTGTACTTCGGAATTGAAAGCCTGTGGAATTATGCATTAAGTGTATGAAGGGAAAATGGGTTTCCTTCCCTCTATCTCATACGCTTTCTAGAAACCCTTCTATTTGGTATAATGTTGTTCAATATAGACTTGAACTTGCATCTGTAACTCCCCAGAGCTTGTTTTGTGGGTTAGTGTCCAGCTGGATGATAAATTATCTCCCTCAGAAGTCTCCCTTTTATGTGGGAGGACAAAACAAATTCTCTTATCAGTGATTCAGAAGGTGCAGAAATGTTTTTATCCAGAGAACTAACATGACATGAACACAAAGGTGGTCTCAAAAGCTGTAAGAGTCTGTGGTGCCCAGAGGGTACACTGACTAGGGCTCTTCCAGTGTAGTTTGCCAAGTTTGCCAAATCACAAGCATCTTCTGAGATGCAACCCTAGGAAATTGTATTTTTCAGAAGCTCCCCCACGTGATTTCCTGGCTGTCAGCAGAAGTTTAGTGGGCCCAAATTGAATTCTTTTTCAAATATATACCTTGGGAAGTCATCAGGTCATGACTTACAAAGAGCCGTAAAATTTGAGGAGGTCAGAAGTTGATGAGAGCAGATTGTGGATGACACAGGGGTTCCAGGAGTTGGGGTTTCCCAGGAGTCAGTCCTTAAGGTGGTAGGGAAATGCATGCTCCTTGGATGGGATGACTGAGACTAGAATTCTGTGTAGCAGTCTGGCCAATGATACAAAGCAGAAGTCCCAGATTTGTTGATCTGGCTTTCAGGGCTGTTCCCAGTGTTCCTCAGCTTGCCAAATCTCCCAGTTAACAATTGCTTCTGACTTTCTTGAGTTGAGAGTGTACTTGCCTTTTCTTCCAATGTATGTATTATTTTGGCATTCTATAATTTTTGCTATAGGGGGCTGTAGGAGCCTTTTAATCCTAAAGGTGCATTGAGTACAAGTTTGTTTCTCTTAAATGGAAGTACTTGGCCAGCTCCTCTGTGTATGTGGGAGGTCTCCAGGCAACTGTGAATGACTTTTAAGTAAAACTGCTAAGAGGTCAAGAAGTGCTTTGCTGGTCTTGTTCTGTCTCTTTAAAGGGAGACTTCTGTACCTTCCTTGGGCTCTAGAAGTATAACTTCCTTGGTTCTGTCTTGGGCTCTTCCACACCCACTGGCTTCGTCCTTTCTCTTGAACCCTGAGACAAACTTAGGTTCCATGCTGTTATTTTGCAAACAAGATCACTCTGCTTCAGCATTATGCCTTGTACCACATTCTCAAGTGCCATGTGTTTGAAAGAGAATTCCAACATCCCTAATTTTCTGTATCCCTGATGCCTGTTGCAGTTCTAGACTCTCGCATAGGTAATCCCGTAGTCACCTATTAGTCTCTTTCTAGAACCACCGGAAGTGTTTCTAAAAAATGGTAACCGTTTCCTCTCTTTCATCACTTACACTTAAGTGATCACCAAGTCTTGCCATTTATTTGTCTGAATTTTTCCTGCCTCTTTTCTCTCCGTTCCTAAATATACCACCTTGTATCTTATTAATTCTAGTTCATACTGAAATCGCTCATCTGCTTGCCAGGCTAATCTTGCTACTTTTTCTTTACAAAATAGGGACTAACTATAGCTATCTCACAGGGCTGTTGTGAGGATGAGACATAATGTTAAGTGCCTATTTCTCATATGGTCTGACACAAGTATTCAGTACATGCATGGTAGCAGAGTATACTTCTTACCTCCTTCAGAAGTTTATTTCCCTTCACTTCTCTGTGTGCACACCGTGGAAGCAGCAAAGTGAGTACTCAAAAATACAGCATGCAGAGCCCTGTGAGCCGTGTTTGGCTTAAGTCTCTAGACCTACTTAGCTACCTGTGAGATCTCAGGCAGGTTACTGATCTTTGAGCCTTTATAATTTTTTCCTTTAAAATGAAAACTGTTACTGACTGTTTATCATTATGATTGTTAGGAGAGTAGAATAACTTACAGATAGAGAGGGGCTTCCCAGATGGTATCAGTGGTAAAGAATCCACCTGCCAATGCAGGAGACACAAGAGACTCAGGTTCGATCCCTGGGTCAGAATAGAAAATGGCAAACCGGTTACTCCAGTATTCTTGCCTGGAAAATCCCATGGAGAGAGGAGCCTGGCAGCTACAGTCCACGAGTTGCCAAGAGTCAGACACAACTGAGTGCGTGCGCACACACACACACACACACACACACACACACACACACACGGGATAGAGAGAACGCTTCCTTAACAGTCGGTTGCTGTGCAAATGCTCCTTGCTTTTTGTTCTTCTCATACTGCAATCTTAAACCCTGTAGTGTCCGACAAAGAGGCTTAAGAAGTTTTTTAGCAAATGTGCTAAGTGTTTCCTCTCTTCTTTTTGCAGGTTAAGCCTATCCACAGTGATGGCCGCAGCCTTACCCAGGACCCTGGGGGAGTTGCAGCTGTACAGAATATTACAAAAAGCCAACCTGCTTTCTTATTTTGATGCCTTTATCCAGCAAGGTGGTGATGATGTCCAGCAACTCTGTGAAGCTGGAGAAGAGGAGTTCTTGGAGATCATGGCGCTCGTGGGCATGGCTAGCAAGCCCCTGCATGTTAGAAGGCTGCAGAAGGCTTTGAGAGACTGGGTTACGAACCCTGGCCTTTTCAATCAGCCACTGACGTCTCTGCCTGTCAGTAGCATACCCATCTATAAGTTACCAGAGGGCTCACCAACATGGCTGGGAATATCGTGCAGCAGCTATGAAAGGAACAGCGGTTCCCGAGAACCTCATTTAAAAATCCCCAAGTGTGCTGCCACCACCTGCGTGCAGAGCTTGGGGCCGGGGAAGTCCGACGTGGCAGGGAGCTTAGCGCTGCAGGGCATCAGCGACTCCCGGCTCTGGCAGGGCCACCACGGCACCGAGAGCGAGCACAGCCTCTCCCCCGCCGACCTTGGCTCCCCGGCCTCCCCAAAGGAAAGCAGCGAGGTGCTGGACGCTGCCGCTGCGCTCTCTGTAGCGGAGTGTGTGGAGCGGATGGCCCCCACGCTGCCAAAAAGTGACTTGAACGAAGTGAAGGAGCTGCTGAAAACCAACAAGAAGTTGGCCAAGATGATTGGCCACATCTTTGAGATGAGTGATGACGATCCACACAAAGAAGAGGAAATTCGAAAATACAGTGCAATATATGGCAGATTTGACTCGAAGAGAAAGGATGGGAAGCACCTCACACTTCATGAGGTAAAAAAGCCCACGTTTTTCTTTGTGTGTATGTGGTGTGCATGTCCCTTAAAGAGACTGGTTAACTTGGTAATAGTGTACAGCAGAGATAATACACTCCCTGGATTAAAGACATTTAGGCTCAGCAAAATAGAACTCTTTAGTGAAAATAGACTATATTGATTGTTACTCCAGTATTCTTGCCTGGAAAATCCCATGGAGAGAGGAGCCTGGCAGCTACAGTCCACGAGTTGCCAAGAGTCAGACACAACTGAGTGCGTGCGCACACACACACACACACACACACACACACACACACACACGGGATAGAGAGAACGCTTCCTTAACAGTCGGTTGCTGTGCAAATGCTCCTTGCTTTTTGTTCTTCTCATACTGCAATCTTAAACCCTGTAGTGTCCGACAAAGAGGCTTAAGAAGTTTTTTAGCAAATGTGCTAAGTGTTTCCTCTCTTCTTTTTGCAGGTTAAGCCTATCCACAGTGATGGCCGCAGCCTTACCCAGGACCCTGGGGGAGTTGCAGCTGTACAGAATATTACAAAAAGCCAACCTGCTTTCTTATTTTGATGCCTTTATCCAGCAAGGTGGTGATGATGTCCAGCAACTCTGTGAAGCTGGAGAAGAGGAGTTCTTGGAGATCATGGCGCTCGTGGGCATGGCTAGCAAGCCCCTGCATGTTAGAAGGCTGCAGAAGGCTTTGAGAGACTGGGTACGAACCCTGGCCTTTTCAATCAGCCACTGACGTCTCTGCCTGTCAGTAGCATACCCATCTATAAGTTACCAGAGGGCTCACCAACATGGCTGGGAATATCGTGCAGCAGCTATGAAAGGAACAGCGGTTCCCGAGAACCTCATTTAAAAATCCCCAAGTGTGCTGCCACCACCTGCGTGCAGAGCTTGGGGCCGGGGAAGTCCGACGTGGCAGGGAGCTTAGCGCTGCAGGGCATCAGCGACTCCCGGCTCTGGCAGGGCCACCACGGCACCGAGAGCGAGCACAGCCTCTCCCCCGCCGACCTTGGCTCCCCGGCCTCCCCAAAGGAAAGCAGCGAGGTGCTGGACGCTGCCGCTGCGCTCTCTGTAGCGGAGTGTGTGGAGCGGATGGCCCCCACGCTGCCAAAAAGTGACTTGAACGAAGTGAAGGAGCTGCTGAAAACCAACAAGAAGTTGGCCAAGATGATTGGCCACATCTTTGAGATGAGTGATGACGATCCACACAAAGAAGAGGAAATTCGAAAATACAGTGCAATATATGGCAGATTTGACTCGAAGAGAAAGGATGGGAAGCACCTCACACTTCATGAGGTAAAAAAGCCCACGTTTTTCTTTGTGTGTATGTGGTGTGCATGTCCCTTAAAGAGACTGGTTAACTTGGTAATAGTGTACAGCAGAGATAATACACTCCCTGGATTAAAGACATTTAGGCTCAGCAAAATAGAACTCTTTAGTGAAAATAGACTATATTGATTGTTGTTAAGGTATTTCTGTGTTGAATTCAAACATGTTTAACTTTAAAATTGTAGTGTAGAGTGACTCTTTTTAGAATAATATCAATTTAAGTAGTGAAAGCATAATAATACAATATCAGCATATTATCAGTATAAGTTGCTCAGTTGTGTCCAACTCGTTGCGACCCCGTGGACTGTAGCCCACCATGCCTCTCCGTCCATAGGATTCTCCAGGCAAGGATACTGGAGAGGGTTGCCATTTCCTTCTCCAGGGGATCTTCCCCACCCAGGGATCAAACCCAGGTCTCCTGCAATGCAGGCAGATGCTTTAGCCTCTGAGCCACCAGGGAGGCCCCAGTGAAAGCATAAAATCTCCATTTAGAAGGCAGTTTGTCTTCTAATTAAGAATTAAAAATGAAATTTAAAATCTAACTTAAAAATCATTTTTGTAGACTTTTTAGAAAAAAAAAAGTTGTAAAAAATAACCAGAATTTAAAGTGATTTTCAGCTAGCATAGAAAACAAAATTATATTAGATGAATGTTAGAAGAATTATTATAGCTTTGAATATTGTTTTGGTGTGACATTTGATATTAAAAATCCTCATTTTATTTTTGTAGCATTCTATTCTAGAAATATTTTGCTTGAGTAGAAGAATACACGTATGCATATTTCTTTTACATTTGCTCCCTTTTTCTTGTCTTTCTGGCCAGCACATCATCTAAGACTCAAGCGTGAGCTTAAAAAGTCTTTTATAGTGTGTTTTCCCCTAAGGAGAATGACCTTTCATTTCCATTTTTATCACTGTACAAACTTCTATTACAGTAACTTCAACACGTTATTGGACTTTTTAATATATCGGTCTGTCCCTCACAGTATACTTTGGGATTCTTCAAGGCAGAAATTATATCTCATTCATGTTTATATCTTCAGAATCTAATGTACTCAATAAATGCTTGAAAAATAAGTGCATTTCAGAATTACTTTTTTAAACAGAAGCTGTTTCATAGCTAAAATTTATAGCCATTTATCCATTAGAAGAAAGAGGTAAATTCTCCTTGGAAAAAAATGTTCAGTTGGATGCAGTATTTCATGTTAGAAACATAAGATCATTCCCCACAGACTTGTACTTGAACACAAAAAATAGTATATACTCACTGAAAAAGTATTCAGTTACTACAGAAGGATGTGAAGTAATTGAATCTGTAAACATCCAGCTACTTTTCTTTACATATACAAATGTAGGATCGTATTTTGCACACTCTTATCCAAATTTTTTTTTTAAAAACTTAATAATATACTCAAAGTACAGTATACTATTAGATATATTTTCAGGCAGTTACATATAGAGCTGCTGTATTCGTTTATGGGTTACATTATATTTCACAGTGTGGATGTGCTGTTATCTTAACCATTCACTTTTTGATGTCACTTAAGTTGTTTTCATTTTTAAAAAATTTTATATGTGGTGAGACATGAATATGCTACACATATACCTTTACAGATTTGTACATGTTTTCCTGTAGAATAGATTCCAGCATGTAAAATTGTGGGCCCAAAGAATATGTAGATTTAATATTTTAGTAGATAGTGCTTATTGCCTTCTAAAAGCACTAGAACAATTTATATTTTCTTTATCATTATTATATGCAAGTGTCCATTTTTCCACACTCTTGCTAATACTGCATTTGTCATTGTTAATTTTCGTCAGTCTAGGAAAAGTTTTCATTGCTCAAAGTAACTTTCATTATTGAGGAAGAGCGTCTTTTCTTATGGTTAGTAGACATCCAATTTTATATTCATATCCTTTGTTTTAATGTTGGAGTTGTCTTACCTTTAAAATATTGGTAAAAGCTTTTTATATTGTAAGTATATTAACTTTTTGTCTTAGACTGTAAATATTTTTCCAGATTATCATTTGTCCTTTGACCTTTTAGACTGGTTGCCATGTGGAAATTTAATTCTGTATAGTAATAGTCTTTGATCTTGTCTGTGTCATTTCATTTATCTAATTCTCTGTTCCTTCACTGGTATAAAGTTACTTCAGTTACTGTAGCAAAACAGTATATTTTATATATGGAAAGGCAAGTGCCCCTTCAATACTATTCTTTTGTAGCTTCTTTTTTTTAGGTAATCTTACACATTCCTCCTTCTCAAATAAAATTTTTAGTGTATTTGTCAAATTTCCCCAAAACTTCTGTTGGTGTTTGATTAGAAATGCCCTAAAGGTATAGATTAATTTGGGGGGGGGGAATGATATATTTATAATAATGAAAACTCCCATAGAATAACATAGTATGTGCATTTACTTAGCTCTTCTATATTCTTCTGTATGTATTATAAACATTTACACTTATTTTGCTTGTATAGATACATGAATATGTAAGATATGAAGGGGATATATTTGTAAATGAAATTGTTTCCTTTTTAAATTACTATCACTGGCCGATTTTTTTTTATTAATCTTCTTTTCAGCAGTTTCACCATCTGATATTTTTAAATTATAGATGTGAATGTCTACTGATGCTTAATATGAGAGAATTGGTTAGCAAAATTAGTCTCAAGGACTCTGTGATTTAATCTCCTTTGGGCATGTCCTTATTTAATTGTTGTGTATTGTTGGCATACAGTAATGAATTCACAAGAACTTGTGGATAGATCTGGAAAATGCAGGTAGCGTTACAATTCAGCTACACTTTGACGCTCTCATTCCTGTGACCCAATGTAGAGGAGTCTACTGAAGGCTTCTGTAATAGGGACCACAGGGTGAGACCTGTTGGCAGTCCCAGGTTCACGCTGTAATCTAGCTTTCATATAGTGTTTAAATATGGCAGATGAAGCACAGTCAAGGACCTGTATTTTTATTAAAGCAAAAGTATGTTAAAGAGATGACTTTAATAAACCCTATCAATCTCACTCAAAAAATTCCTAACCTGCTTTTAAAAAATCCAAAATGAATTATTTCACACTTCACTTTTCCTAAGGGGCGCTTTGCTTCTTTGAATAAATAGGCACAGGTGGTATTTAAGTAATGAGGCCATTGTGGGTTTCCCAAAAGAAGGAAACAATCAAAATGAATGCTAGTAGGCGGAAATGTGGGGGTGGAGCTCTGGAAAATGTGGCCTGTGTTTTTGAAACTTAACTTATACATTTATTATTTGTAAGTCAAGTGTGTGAATCTGGTCCGATAATATATTTTAGGATAGAAGTTTATGCATCAGAGCACTTTCTTCAAACTAGTAACCATCCAAGAGTTTGGTAGAAATTATAAAATCCTGAGGGAATTAAAGATGCTACCATCAAGTGTACCGTTTAGGTATTGTGATAATTTCACTTTTTTTTTTTTTTTTGACTGTTTAAAATGAGAGAAAGACTTAAGTTTTTCTAAATTCCTAAGACTAAAGAAGGTTACTAGTTTGTCCTCAATTTCTAAATAAGGAAAAATATGACTTATTCTTAATCCACATTTGGTAGTATTTCTGACCCTGTGTATGGTATTACAAACTCTGTGGACACTATTCTTTTAATCTTTGAAGACATATAAGTAGGTCACAAGTAGATGAACATCAGGAAGTTATCTATACCTGAAAAATAATTTTCATCTCACGAGTACATAAAATTCTCATTTTATATGCATTTTATACTTGTTTCCCAGTATACTTGTAAAATTTATAATTTACATTACATTTTTTTGTAGAGAATTGTAGAATGAATCGTTGTTACAGACACTTTTTTTTACAGCTAGAGAATCAGTGATGGTCTTAGGACATGGCTAAGTGTGGCCTGGTGAGAGGAGTCAGACCATGAACGTAATAATGCGAGAGGCTGAGGCCTAGAACCACACTAGTGGCTGATGGGGGCAGATGCTCAGGGACAAGCCCAGGAGCAGGATTACCAAGAGGTCCAGGCAGGCAGAGTTCCCTCTGCGCGGACATGTTGGTAGAGTGTGTGGTAAACCAGGTAAGCAGAGTGCATCAAATCTTTTAAAGCAGTAAATGGACAGAGAGAGAAAAACCAAAAGTTAGGAATAGCAAGGCCATGGAGAATGGAGGGGCTTGTAATATTCAGAGAGAGAAGCACACAGACAGGTCAGCATTACGGAGAATGTCTGTCCGCAGATAGCAACTTCTGGCCAAAGAGCTCTGGAACTCAAAGTCAGGACGGAGAAAAAGAGGAGAAGGTAGAGTCAGTGGATAAGTCGTAGGTATAATGGAAACTGGAGTGCTGAGCAGATCGCGAAAACAAGGAGCTAGGCCCATGGAATACGCAGGGGTGCCAGGTTTAGGTCAGCTACCACTATCATGTTGAGAAGCAAGCTGAGGGTGTCAGAGAAGCCCAGCAGTTTTAGTTTTGAGAGAGAAGGATCGTCAAATCAGGGAACCTGGTAGACCTGAACATACTACTAGTAGTTATAATGCTTTGTTCCAAACTCTCAACAACAATTTCAGCATCTCATACTTGAAAGAAATGCTAGATACTTCCTTTTGATCATTTTAAAGAGTAGATTATAGGGCTATTAGGTTAGTGTCACTTCTTGAGTCACTTTTGATAAGTCACAATTTTTCTGAGAATTTATCCATTTCAACTAAGTGTTCAAACTTACTGGGATAGTTTATAGTTTTTAAAACCTAATATTGTTTGTACCTTTGTCTCTTTCCCCCTGATCAGTCTTGCCAGAGATTTGTCAGTTATATTAATCTTTTCAGGGATCTGCAGACCAAGCCTGTGGGCAAAATGTTGCCCACTTCCTAATTTTGAAGATAAACTTTCTTTGGAATACAGACATGCCTTTCTGTTTATGCATTATCTGTGGCTGCTTTTGAGCTACAGTGTAGGGTTGGGTTGTTGTAACACAGACTGGTCTGTGTTTTCACCTAAAATATTACTGTCTGATCTTTTACAGAAAAGCTTTCCCACTTCTTTATTAGGAAGCACTTTTGGCTTAATTGATCTTTGTAGTTATGTTGTGTTTGTTTACATCTGCTTTTGTATAGTTTATTGTTCTAACTTATATTTTATCCTGAGTTCACTAATGTTCAGCTGTTCTTTTCTAATGTAAGCAATTAAAGCCATGAATTCTCACTATGTATTGAATTCCCATTATTCCCAAAGGTTTCAATTTGATTATTTCTCTTTTTTATTTATGCTTTCTGTTCACAAATTATTAAGAAGTTGTTGTTTTTTTTTCCATTTCCTAATATGAGAGGTTTTTCCTTAGTTCTTTTTCCTAATGATTTCTAACTGAATTACATTGTGATCAGAGAACATGGTTTGTATGATATGGCACCCCACTCTAGTACTCTTGCCTGGAAAATCCCATGGATGGAGGAGCCTGGTGGGCTGCAGTCTATGGGAGTGGCGAAAAGTCTGACACGACCGAGCAACTTCACTTTTACTTTTCACTTTCATGCATTGGAGAAGGAAATGGCAGCCCACTCCAGTGTTCTTGCCTGGAGAATCTCAGGGACGGGGGAGCCTGGTGGGCTGCCGTCTATGGGGTTGCACAGAGTCAGACATGACTGAAGTGACCTGGCAGCAGCAGCAGCCCTTTGATATATGTAGAGATGTTAGTTATGGCCCAGTGTGTGGGCAGCGTTTTAAATGTGCTTCTGCAGTTGTTGCTGGAGTGTTCTGTGTGTGTTTGTTAAAATAAGCTCTTTTAGGTCTGTTATTCAAACCTTCTGTAGACTGAATTTTTTTTACTATTTTGTTGTCTTGCTCTATCAAGTAACTCAGTCATGTGTTAAAATCACCTGCTTTGATTGTGGAGTTGTCTGTTTCTCTTTGAATTATGTAGTGGCCTTATTGATTTTTTAATAATACATTTTGTTTTTTAAAATTTTTTTGTATTGATATTAATATATGTGCTTTCTTTTTGTTACTAATTGCTTGTTACTCTTTTTTCCATCCTTTACTTTTGGTTTTTCTGAATCTATGTTTTCTATATATCTCTTGTAAATACTAATAGTTGGGTTTTTTAAAAAAATCCTATCTTACATTCTTTGTCTTTTAACTCAGACATTTGGTCCATTTAAATTTATTACAGTGACTGATGTTTTGAATTTATTTCCTTTATTTTGTATTTCTTCCTTTCCCCTTTTTCATATCTCACATTTACCATCTGGAACTAGTGTCCTTTAGCTTGAAGTGCATTATCTAGAATTTTCTTAATGACGGCCTACTGTAGGCAAACTCTCCCCTTCCCCACCCTATTGGGAAATAGCTTCATTCTGCCCTCATTGTTGTTACTGTTGCTCTGTCGCTAAGTTGTGTTCAGCTCTCTGCGACCCTGTGCACTGCAGCATGCCAGGCTTCCCTTTCTGTTACTATCTCCTGGAATTCGCTCAAACTCATATCCACCAAGTCAGTGCTTCCCTCCAGCCACTTCATCCCCTGTTGCCCCCTTCTCCTCCTCCCCTCATTCTTTCCCAGCATCAGAATCTTTTCCAGTGAGTCAGCTCTTTGCGTCAGGTGGCCAGAGTATTGGAGCTTCAGCTTTAGCATTAGTCCTTCCAATGAATATTCAGGGTTGATTTCCATTAGGATGGATTGGTTTGATCTCCTTGCTGTTCAAGAGACTCTCAAGAGTCTTCTCCAGCACCACAGTTTGAACACATCAGTTGTTCGGTGCTCAGCCTTCTTTACAGGTCCAACTCTCATATCTATACATGACCACTGGAAAAACTATAGCTTGGACTACACATACCTTTGTCAGCAAAGTGATTTCTTTGCTTTTTAGTGCACTGTCTAGGTTTGTCATAGCTTCCCTTCCAAGGAGAAAGTGTGTTTTTTTTAATAGTAAAGCAGTTTATTTTGGGAAGTTGACAACAGATAAATCTCACTTGAAATGTGGCAGTAAGTTTGGGTAGAAGAGGAGGATATTGGCTATATAAGTACTGAGATATTGATGGGTATACATCTGAGGCAACATATTTTCAAGAGTATTTTCTTATTACAAATCATCCGCCCCATTTTCAGACTGTGCATCTTGATTTCTTTACAGTATATATTTTTTATTAAAGTATAGTTGACTTATAATGATTCAGGTATAGCGCAAGGTGATTTGATTATACAAATACAGATATATTATTTTTGAAATTTTTTCCATTGTAAGTTATTACAAGATACTGACTATAGTTCCCTATGCTATACAGTAGACCTTTGTTGCATATCTATTTTTTAATTAGAAATTTAGCATTCTATTCATACTGAGTGAAACAAGTATAACCAAAATGTTGTAATTTTTTAGTTAGGAAAAAAATGTGTAAGTTTTCTAAAATATATTTGTTGTACATATTTATATATATGTATACAAAAGCTTTTCTCAGTTCAGTTCAATCACTCAGTCACATCCAACTCTTTGCTACCTCATTCACTGCAGCACACCAGGCTTCCCTGTCCATCACCAACTTTTGGAGCTTACTCAAACTCATGTCCATAGAGTCAGTGATGCCATCCAACTGTCTCATCCTCTGTCTTCCCCTTCTCCTGCCTTCACTCTTTCCCAGCATCAGGGTCTTTTCCAATGAGTCAGTTCTTCGCAGCAGGTGGCCAAAATATTGGGAGTTTCAGCTTCAGCATCAGTCCTTCCAATGAATATTCAGGGCTGATATCCTTTAGGATGGACTGGTTGGATCTCCTTGCAGTCCAGGGGACTCTCAAGAATCTTCTCCAACACCACAGTTCAAAAGCATCAATTCTTCTGTGCTCAGCTTTCTTTATAGTCCAACTCTCACATCCATACATGACCACTGGAAAAACCATACCTTTGACTAAACAGACCTTTGTTGGCAAAGTAATATCTCTGCTTTTTAATAGGCTGTCTAGGATGGTCATAGCTTTCCTTCCAAGGAGGAAGTGTCTTTTAATTTCATGGCTGGAGCCACCATCTGCAGTGATTTTGGAGCCCAAGAAAATAAAGTCTGTCACTGTTTCCACTGTTTCCCCATCTATTTGCCGTGAAGTGATGGGACTGGATACCATGATCTTAGTTTTCTGAATGTTGAGTTTTAAATCAGCTTTTTCACACTCCTCTTTCATCAAGAGGCTCTTTAGCTCTTCACTTTCTGCCATAAGGGTGTTGTCATCTGCATATCTGAGGTTGTTAATATTTTTCCCAGCAATCTTGATTCCAGCTTGTGCTTCATCTTGCTGGGCATTTCTCATGATGTACTCTGCACATAAGTTAAATAAGCATGGTGACAATATACATCCTTGACGTACTCCTTTGCCAATTTTGAATCAGTCTGTTGTTCCATGTCCGGTTCTAACTGTTGCTTCTTGACCTGCATACAGATTTCTCAGGAGACAGATAAAGTGGTCTGGTATTCACATCTCTTTAAGAATTTTCCACAGTTTGTTGTGATCCACACAATCAAAGGCTTTCCGCACAGTCAGTGAAGCAGAAGATGTTTTTCTGTAATTCCCTTGCTTTTTCTTTGATCCAGCAGATGCTGCCAATTTGATCTGTGGTTCTGCTGCCTTTTCTAAATCCAGCTTGTACATCTGGAAGTTTTCATTTCACATACTGCGAGAGCCTGGCTTGAAGGATTTTGAGCATTACCTTTACTAGCGTGTGAGATGAGCACAGTTGTACAGTAGTTTGACTTCTTTGGCATTGCCTTTCTTTGGAATTGGAATGAAAACTAACCAGTCCTGTGGCCACTGCTGAGTTTTCCAAATTTGCTGGCATATTGAGTGCAGCTCTTTAACAGCATCATCTTTTAGGATTTGGAATTGGATCACCTCCACCACTAGCTTTGCCTTCATTCTTAATTGCTACTTATTTTGGGTATCAAATTCTATATTGTTGTTTACTTTCTGTTCCTAATCAACAGTATCACTTCCCTGGCCTTTTGGCTTTCATTGTGTTTTGAAGCCAGTGGTTAGGTGACTGTTGTCTGCTTTGAAGTGAAGTCGCTCAGTCGTGTCCGACTCTTTGCGACCCCCTGGGCTGTAGCCTATCAGGCTCCTCTGTCCATGGGATTTTCCAGGCAAGAGTGCTGGAGTGGATTGCCATTTCCTTCTCCAGGGGATCTTCCCAACTCAGGAATCGAACCCGGGTCTCCTGCATTGCAGGCAGACGCTTTACCGTCTGAGCCACCATTGTCTGCTTTAGAAGTCTTTTTTTTCCTATGCCCCAATTCGTCTTCCTCCTTAATTCTTCTCTACTTCTGACTTCTCAGTTTTTCTTGGTCATTTTTACTGTATTACTCTTTTAGTCATATTTTCAACTCCTTTTATCTCTTTAAATGAAGTCCTTGAGGGTCTGTTTCTGCTGGTTTTACTTTTGACTCCTTTCTTTGACTGTTTAACAATTTCTATCTATGAGCTCATATCTCTTGAAACTGTGGGAATGTTTTGAGAGCTAAGAAGAAAATAGACTCTCCTAGAGGCTTTTTGTTTTTGCTTCTGCCAGGCATCTGTACTTTACACACTACAACACTGGAGCCCCATGAAAGTAAATTCCCAGGCTGTTAGTGTGAATTAGGGCTGAAAATCCATGTGAAGAGCTGATTTGGGTTTATGAAATTCTCTCCCAATTAGTAATAAGGTTCAAGACAGGTAATTCTCCTTGCATTTCCCGGCGGGCAAGGGGGGACCGTGAACAGGTATATTTCTGATTCTGTCTACATTTCGCTGTAGTACTTTCATATTATTTTTCACCGTTATGGAGGAAAGGTCTTTGACTCTTCAGCCTCTCCTTTGATGGATTCTGGCGTTTTTCTCTCACCCCCACACTAACCAGCCTAACAAGGCTGTGAAGATTGAAGCTTAAGTTCATCCGGTTTAGCAGCTGTCCTCAACTGAGTCTTTTGAGATACTGTCTTAATTCATTTTGGCTTCAGGAGCTCTTACTGTCTTGCTGGCTTATTAGTGTAAAGATATTTTTTCTTTCTGTTTCAGTCAGCATTTTTCCTGTGAGAAGTGTGAGAAGGGCCAGTCACAGGGCACAGCCCTCCCTGTGCTGGAAGTGGAAGTCTGCCCTCTGAGCTCCCTGTTATCCTCTGAGCCTCCCTGTTTCGTAGCCTGTATGCTGTAGTTCTGTGCTAACACTTAGGTGGGGCTTAATTGAAAGTCACACTCATTTGATTGTTAAAGATGATCATTTTAAATACTCCCAGCAAAGACAGTTTTACAATCCAGTTATAAATAATAGAAGGCTAACTTTAAGAAATCTTTTCACAAAGATATGAATGGAATTCTTGGTATTTTTAGCTGTGAAAGGAGGAAGTGGAGGAAGTAAGTAAACCAATGAGGGAGACTATCTTATTTTATACTTTTAACAAAATTAGAAACTTAGAACTTTTAAAAAGCTAGCTTGGTGCGGCAGTGACTTAACTACTGGTTTTGGAGAATTTTTCTTTTTAAAATACATCATAATTGTTACTGATTTAATTATTAGTGACTAGGATTATGAAATCTAGAAGATACGTACAAAAAATACATTTTTGAGGGGAAAGCTTGATGAATTGGCTTCACATTACAACTTGGAGTGAGCTGCTGTTATTTCTCTAGCCTCGGTTTTTCTGCCGGAAGGCTCTCTGAGGGCCTGGAGAGTTCAGCATAGTCTTCTGGTCTGTGAGAGCCTGAATTCTGTTATAGAGATTGCACGTTGTTTGATTTCCTTGGTTGCTGGTGGGATGATGGAAGGAATACTAGAACACTGTTTTTAATTTATGTTGAGAAGTTATTGTCTATGGTTGTGCATGAGCTGGTACCTCCGAAATGTTGTCAATTAAAATATCTTACTGACAATCAGAATTTCTCCATACTTACTTAGGTTTATGAGCACAAAAAAGAACCAGCTACCTAACAGGCAACTCTAAAAGGATATTTAAAGGTCACTGTAGCTACCACTAAGCTGCAGTTGATGTTAATTTATTTAGGAAATTATTCTTTGAAGTATATTTTACTTTTTGCTCCTGTAACATTGTGCTTATCAAAAGCACTTGGGGAAGGAATTGATCTACTGATGATTCTTTAGGAGGGGAGGGAGAAGGCTGAAAATAATTTCTTCTATTATCTTTTATATTCAGCCATGGGTTTAAAATAAGAAACCTGGACTTAATTGCTAGTAGCCATATTACAAGCATTCAGTTTAGTTCAGTCACTCAGTCATGTCCGACTCTTTGTGACCCCATGAATTGCAGCCCACCAGGCTTCCCTGTCCATCATCAACTCCCGGAGCTTACTTCAAACTCATGTCCATTGAGTTGGTGATGCCATCCAACCATCTCATCCTTTGTCATCCCCTTCTCCTCCTGCCTTCAGTCTTTCCCAGCATCAGGGTCTTTTCCAATGAGTCAGTTCTTCACATCAGGTGGCCAAAGTATTGCAATTTCAGCTTTAGCATCAGTCCTTCCAATGAATATTCTGGGCTGATTTCCTTAAGAATGGACTGGTTGGATCTCCTTGCAGTCCAAGGGACTCTCAAGAGTCTTCTCCAACACCACAGTTCAAAAGCATCTATTCCCCGGTGCTCAGCTTTCTTTATGGCCCAACTCTCACATCCATACATGACTACTGAAAAAACCATAGCTTTAACTATACAGACCTTTGTTGGCAAAGTAATATCTCTGCTTTTTAATGTGCTGTCTAGGTTGGTTATAACTTTCCTTCCAAGGAGTAAGCATCTTTTAATTTCATGGCTGCAGTCACCAATTGCAGTGATTTGTGTGTCTAGGTAGTAAAAATTAAAATGTAAAGAATACTTAAATACATTCATTAGTCAGTCAATATTTATTAAGCTCACAACCCATGCCAGAGACTGACAAACCAAGTCTCTGCCTTAACATATAAAAAGAATACAGCATATGTTAAGTGAAGGAAAGGAGGTTACACACCTGTATTCACATGTATGTACACAAAGGAGTACTGGAATGATATGCATAAAAATATTAATTGTCATTCTGGATGGAATGCATGTTACATTTGTTTTCTTTTGCTTCTCTGTATTTTCAAAACTTAAAAAAAACTATTGTGAATAAAGTGGGATGTCTGGGTAGGGAGGAAGAGTAAATGCCTGATTCCTTATCAGAGGAAAATGAGAATTGATACTAAAACAACTTTGTGGCAAGTGTGTCTTCTCACTTTTTGTTAGAGTCCTTGGATGTAGTGATATTATCCTGTTTTGCCTCAGAGAAAACTGAGGCTCTGAGACATTTTTACATGTCCAAAATTACACAGCTGGTAAGTGATGGAGCAGACTCCTCCTAGCCTCTCTGCCTTCAAATCCCGTCAATTTGCCGCCAATCACGCCTGGAATGGGTTTCTTGGGTTTTTATAAAAAGTCTAATATACCCTGTGGCAGTTTCTTACATCTATTTAAATTGACAAAATTATATGAAAAACATTTTCTAGTCTATTAAGCAAATTATAGACTTGGAGTTTAGGATAACATTTCATACTTAAAGTTTTAGAACTGGTGTTTGGTCAGTTAGCAACTCTATACTGGCAATATTTAACAATTAGATAAAACAGTGGAATTACATGAAATTAAAACACATTTGCTCCTTGGAAGAAAAGCTATGACAAACCTATACAGTGTATTAAAAAACAGAGACATCACTTTGCCAACAAAGGTCCATATAAAAGCTGTGGTTTTTCCAGTAGTCTTGTATGGATGTGAGAGTTGGACCATAAAGAAGAATTGATGCTTTTGAACTGTGGTGCTAGAGAAGACTCTTCAGAGTCCCTTAGACAGCAAAGAGATCAAACCAGTCAATCCTAAAGGAAATCAACCCTGAATATTCACTGAAAGGACTGATGCTTAAGCTCTAACACTTTGGCCACCTTATGCAAAGAGTCGACTTGTTGGAAAAGACCCAGATACTGGGAAAGATTGAGGGCAAGCGGAGAGGGGGATGACAGAGGATGAGATGGTTGGATGGGATCACTGACTCAATGGACATGAGTTTGAACAAGAAGAGGAGATAGTGAAGGACAGGGGAGCGTGGTGTGCTGCAGTTCATGGGGTCGCAGAGAGTCAGACACAGCTTAGTAACTGAACAGCAGCAATGTGAATCTTAGAGACCTTGTTTTTCCTTTTTAGCCCTCAAGTGTGATAATACTTTATTATCTTTTACAAAGTGATTTTATAAATATTTACTGATATCATTTAATTTTTATTCCTTCCTATGAATTTTCATGTCAGTTCACATTTTAAAATATCTATCAGATGATTATATTCAGTTTTGTAAATTAATTGGAGGCTAATTACTTTACAGTATTGTGGAGGTTTTTGCCATACATTGACGTGAATCAGCCACGCCACATGCATACAGGACGGTAGGGTTTGGCGGGAGGGTGGAGGGACGGGTACGGAAGGGAGACCCAGTAGGGTCACGTGGCCGAAACTCACGGCAAAGTACGTAGCTTGGACCTGACCGCTAGACAAAGTGTATACCATTATATATACAAAGTCACGATAAGAGAGTCTAGTAGGGTGGAAACGGAAGAGGGAGTCTCAGGTTTTCAGACAAGAAATATAGACACAAGAAAACGACAGAGCGTATATCCCAGTAACAATGGTAGAAAGATTTAAGGTATATACACCCAATTATATGACATAACTACAAAAAGAAAGACTGAATGAATGAAGTGAGACATATTATCCAAGGTCAAAGTAGGTGGAGTAATCTTGACTAGGTTTACGTAAGAAAAATTATCGACTCATTATAAGGTAACACATATACATGGTGTCGAACGAAAAGGTAAGTAGACGAGTACTTGTAGATCCAACGAAGGTACAGGACCGATAATATTTGTCACGACACTACTTGTGACCCCATGTGCACAGAGAAAGTCAAGACCAAAGGAGCCACACATACGGGTCGTCACCCTAACGACCCAGTATTCCGTCAAGATAAAGGTCAAAAAATTCCTTAGAGGTGTGACAAGAGGTATCACCGATATGATCAAACGTAAAGACGCCTGTCATATTCTCCCAAGGGAAAAGAGGTGTGGGAGAGGTCGTAAATAACAAACATCTGAAAAACTATCGTCGGTAAAACTGACCACACTCTACCATGGAGTAACACCAAAACTAAACGTAAAGAGACTATAACTCACCATAACTCGTAGAAACCATGTGTTTCTTAGCCATCTATATATCTTCTTTGGAGAATGTCTGTTTAGTTCTTTGGCCCGTTTTTTGATTGGGTTGTTTGTCCAGCTGCATGAGCTGCTTGTATAATTTTGAGATACATTCTGTCTGAGTTAAGGAAATATTATCACCATATTATATAATCAGATCCATTGGTTTCTCATAAACAAAAAAAGATGCAGAACATTTTAAAACTTTTTATTTTGCTTATTTTCCATAAGTTCTTATACTAAATAAAGCATATAATAAAACCAAGATGACTTGATTAGTTTGAGTTCTGAGAGGTGTAGGTGACTTGATTTTCTTCTGAAATTAGGCAGTAAGACTAATTAGGAGTGAAGGCTATTGATTTTCATAAATTATGATTTAACTACATAATGATGTAACATTTTTATATTCTTAAGTGAAACATTTTCTATATTGATGAAATAAAAATGCTGATAACTTTTGAAACTTTTGAAATGCAGCTCACCGTTAATGAAGCAGCTGCTCAGCTCTGTGTAAAGGATAATGCCCTGCTGACAAGAAGAGATGAACTTTTTGCCCTGGCCAGGCAGATTTCTCGAGAAGTCACCTATAAATATACTTACAGAACCACCAAGTAAGTGTTTAACTGACAGTATTTTTGCAGTTTGATAAAGTAGAGCTTGAAACACAAGCCATTGATAGAGTATATTTAAGAAGATTAGAAATGTAATTAAATAATTCTATCAACAGTGAAGTGAATTTCAACACATTGTTGCTGAAGTGGTTTTTGTTAATTTTTATAATCCTCTTTTACTGCCTTTTGAAAGATAGTTCCCTAGCACTGTAGCATTGATCTGGTAGTGATTCTCAACATTCTTCTCTCACATAGATCCTTTGGTTTTGAGTGTGATGAAAGGATTTAGTTAAGCAGCATTTGTAGACTTATTTGTATACTATACAAACTACATGAACCTTTTGAACTCTCTCTGCAAGGAATGTGTTTTCTTTCGCAAAGTGTTTGCCAATCTGAGGGGCTTCCCTGGTGGCTCGGACAGTAAAGAGTCTGCCTGTAATTCGAGGGACCTGGGTTGGATCCCTGGAGAAGGAAATGGCCAACCCACTCCAGTATTCTTGCTTGGAAAATCCCGTGGACAGAGGAGCCTGGCAGGCTACAGTTCCATGTGGTCACAAAGAGTTGGACACAATTGAGCAACTTCACTTTGCCATCTGATGAGATTAGCTAAAGAAATAAAGACTTCATTACCCAGTATGCAAAGGAAAATTGGAAAATACTAGGTTCTAGTAAGTGAAGTATGGAATATGTGTTTGAAATAAAAAACTTCGTGTTGAAAAGCAGTGGTGATTTTAAAATTTAATGTAAACATACACATAGTATATTCTTCATCTTATTCTCACTTAAAGCCTAAGCGTTGTCTATAGATAGAGGAACATTTTGATTTTGTTCATTTGGCTTCATATGGACCCTGATTTCCAGTGCACTCTCAGCTGTGCTTGCCACTGCTTCTGTGAGGAAATGCGTTAGCGTGACTGAGTGTATGTTGAAAAGACCATATCTTGAGCGCCCTTCTCAACTCTAATAAATCACATCCTCTGGGGATGGAACCTTAGAGTCCAAACTTTCACAAGTAGCTGCTATGATTCTTGTGCGTGTTCAAACTTGAAAGCCACCCAGACAGGCTCTTGCTTTCATCACCATTATTTTCCCTAACTCATGGTGGCTTTGTCATCTGTTCTGTCAAGAGCCCACATGCTTAGAAATCAGCAACAAGTAAAATTACGCAGAATAAACGATCAGGGTAAGAATATACAGCAACACTGGAGAATTATTTACAAGATTTTTTTTTTTAGTTGAATGTTCAAGAGCTGATTTTTGTGACGTTTTCTTCACTGTATTATGCAAAATTTTTTTCCTGATATTTCCATAAATAATTTTCTTTAATCAAAGTAGTACATGTACATGGTATACGAAGTCTTATAGTACACAAGCTTACTACAAAGCAGTTACCCTGCTCCTCCTTCCTTCTGAATACTAAGACCCAGAAGCCACTGCTTTCAGCAATTTTTATTCTTTATAGTATTTATTTACATGTGTGTATTTTAAGTTAAATCATTTTAAAATACATAAGACTTCCATGTTGTAAGTTGGAACTGAGTAAAAAGCTGATGCCAAAAGTTGCGCTCTCATTTCTGTCTTTTTACTCTGCTCCTCTTCTCACTGTTAGCAGTTTCTCTTAGTCTCTTTTTCATCCTTCCAGTGTTTGTCTGTGTGCATGTATTCTCACTTATACTTTTTTTTTTTTGGAAAAAACCAGAAGTGGCAGGAGTCTACATTAAGTTGTATTTCATTCTTAGTTTGACACGTGTTAGAGATCTGGCTGTATTAGTACAGATACATCTTTGTCACTGTTGGTTGTTTGTTTTTAACAGCCGCAGGAAACTTCCATTATGAGGATCTACCATGATGAATTTAACTAGTCCCTTCATGGACACACTGAGTGGTCTCTAGTCCTTTGTCATTATAAGTAATACCACAGTAACCTCATGCATATTCTGTTGATGCTGAGATATGTTTTTCCACATTTTAACATCTTTTGTGTTGAGGTATAAGTTAAAAATGTATGACTTGTCACAGTTGAATTGGCAGTTATATTTGATGTCTGTGTACGTGCTTCTGTGGGATAGCTTCCCAGCAGAGGGATACCTAAAGATCAACGGAAGATGCATATATAGTTTGATAGGTAGACAAAAGGCACTTTACTCTCATGTAGCCTAAAGCATTCGTCTTAAATGGTCATTATTGTCATTTTATTCTAAATTGTACTGGTCCTTGAAGGATCTCATAGAGTACAGTCCAGAATTTTTTCCCTTTTTCATTTTGTGGTCCTCATTAATACTGGGGATTTTCTGTGTTAGGCATTCTTAGGTAGTGGCCTTTTAAAATGTATCATGTAGTTGTGTTTGTCTATTTCCCTATTGTTAACTTAGAAATGATGAAAAGTCCCTTTATCATTATTTAATGTTCATTGTGAATGTCTTATTTCTGGTGGCAGGGTTCCAGAGTTATTTGTTTCAGTGGAAATTTATAGATTTAGATGCCTTTAGAGGAAATTTATCACCTTCTAAAATTTTTCTCTCTCCCTCATTCCCCTCAGGTCAAAATGTGGAGAGAGAGATGAATTATCCCCGAAGAGAATTAAAGTAGAGGTATGATTATGTGTTATCTTTTCTTATGCTGATAGTGTTTGCTTACTAGTTCAACTGAAAAAGAAAGAATGGTCCCTCCAGCTACTGAGAAAATGTGAACTGTGTAATCTGAAAAATGATACAGAATTTGGTCACTTTGAATTATCCTTAGTAATCTGAACTAGGATACTCAGAAAATTCCTAGAAGGCAACAACAGTGATGAGCTTGGTGTCCAGTCAGTTTATCAAAGGTTGATTTGTAAGTAGGTGTTTTTTACACATTTAAAACTCTTTACTGGTTAAACAGTTCCTTTTATAATTTTATTTACATCATTAGTCATCTTACCAAGTACACTCAAAGGAGCTAAAGTTTAATTTCTTTATATTAAATATCTGAGACAAGTGACACTTCAGTAGCTGTAAGTTATGAAAACTTCACTGCAATTAAAAGCCTCTGTTAGGGTATCACTGCTGAGGCTGTCTTTCTGATTTTAGACCTGTGAGTGGTAAGGTGAGTTGAGCAAGAAAACTGTGTTTTTCTTAGGGCTCTCAGAACTAGTTTCAGAATGACGCTTCTTAATTTGGATTGATACTTTTCTAAAGGCCAGTCTGAAGCAGAGCAGGCAGCTCCTTTTTTTCTTGGACAGGGGAGAGAGGTCATTACTCTTGGTCATTCATTATTTAATTTCTTGTTAAGGAAAACAAGCTGTGTTTACCCTAAATTTCCATAATCAGATTGTTCTTGCTAACCATCTGATTGCCTGCAATAATCTTTCATTTATACCAAAGCCATAGTTAATCTTTTAAAAACATACACCCCTTTTCTTGCTTAAATCTTTCTAGTGGCTGTCTACTGTGCCTAGAATAAAATCTACACTTTTTCCTGATGCACCGAAGACCCTGCACGAGCTGACTCTGACTCAACTCTCTAACCTCATCTGCTTCCACACTTGCCCATTCTTACTGTGTCCCAGCTCCACTGACTGACCTTCTGTTCCTGGAACACGTCAAACTCATTTATGCCTCAGCGCTGGCTGGCTGTGGCCTCTCCCTGGATCTCTCTCTAAATCTTAACGTGGCTTCAGCTTGTAGCCGAGGGTTTCCTCGGAGTTCCCCGCTTCCCTTTCTAAAGAGGCGCTGTTGCCCCATCTTCACATCTAGGCTCTTTGTCCTGGCGTGGCTTGCTTGTTTTCATAGCACTTAACTGTTTCTGCAACTATTACATATGTGTTTCTAATTTGTTACTGGTCTGTCCCATAAGGTAAGCATAGAGCTCTTATCTGCCTGTCTACTACTTTTACTTAGTTTATAATAGTGCCTTGTACTTAGTAGGACTTAAAATCTGTTTGATGAAATCGAGAATGGCCATGAGTAAATATCTTTGTGTTCTAAAAGCTTTAGCCATAAACAGTGGTTCTCACAGAAGAAAAATGTTGTCCAAAATGAGCACCTTTTTAAAAATTATGCTTATGTTTCTAATCTACTTCAATGTTAACTCTGGAGTAATGTTTAAGATGGGTTAAACCTCACATATAGTACTCAGAAAACTTACTGAAATGACCTAAGGCCATTGAAAGAGCTAACTGGTGAAATTTTTCTCCTGTGGCATTTCAAAATAATGAATGAGAGAGGATCCCTGTGAATTTATCTCTTAGTGACTCTGTAGAAGGGAAACTGGATAAACAAAGAAGCTCCTAAAGGGCATGTGCCTTTGGAGGATTTAGAGGCAGGAAGGTACAAAGCCTACCCTGTGGCCGGGAAAGGTAGTCAGTCAGCTACTGGTTTCTTAGAGAATATGTCTGCCTCTCTGTCTCACCATTGACCCTCCGCGCCATTGTGACTCAGGCTGGTCTCACATTTCCAAGCCATGGGTTCCTTTTTTCTAGCTTCAGAGGTCACTGGTGAACAGTGAAGTCTGAGATCATCTCATGGACTGTTGGAGCTATAGTGTTTTCTTGTTAGGCTGTACTGATAAGTCGTTCTGACCCTCTCAACAGCCCTGCTCTGAAATGTAGCTTATTATTTCTATATCCAGTTACAGGGTTTTGGATTTCTTTTCAGGAGCTCACAGCGTTAGGTTGAAGTTAGATGCGACCCTTCCAGTCCTTTATATTCACTAGAGATATTTGAGTTACACGTCGTGTCTGGCTCTTTGCAACCCTGTGGACTATAGTCCACCAGGCTCCTCTGTCTCTGGATTCTCCAGGCAGAAATACTGGCCTGGGTTGCCCTACCCTTCTCCAGGGGATCTCCCGACCCAGGGATTGAACACGCATTGTTTAGGTCTCCTGAGCTGTTTGGCAGGTTCTTTACCACTAGCGCCGTCTGGGAAGCCCTGATTGAATTACAGTTCTATATGATTAGCTAATTACTTCACTAGACTTCCCAAAGCCATTTGCACAGTCTGGATTTAGAATTAAGACAATCATTGTTTCCTTTTTCTGTGAATAACAGTTCTAACCCTTCCTAAACAGACAAGTGACTAATAAACCCCAAGTGTTCTTATAGACAATAAACTCTTGATTTTAGAAATGAATAGGGACTTTGGCTTTGAATTTAGGACACTGTTTACTTTTGTTGGTTTATTTTTTTGTCTTGTTTAGTTGTTTTTTTTTAAACCTGTGTATTGCAGAACATTGATTTATGCAAAATGTGTGTTATGCCTGTGTGTATACCTACACGTGTATATAGTGTAATATGTGATGCATTGTAAAATACACAGTACTGGCATGAACGGTGTTATATGCACTTGAAATTCTCTTGTGTACTCTGAGTCAGGTTTGGGGTCCTGGAGCTGTCCATTTAGTTTCGGAAGCTGATACTGAGGTGGTTAGTATTGGCAGTATAGGGTTACTCCTCCCCTAAGAAGGCTTCACCGAGCGTGAGTGCTTTCTTTATGCCTACCTTCTCTGTGGCTGCTGGGGCGGGGGGAGAATTTCTGGCATGAGAAGAGATGAGGGGAGGCTTATGAGGAGATACCTTCTGAGCTGGATTTTAAAAGAAAGGTAGGATTTCAGAAGATAGGGATGTGGGGTGGAAGGTGGGAGGGGCATTGCAAAGACAGACTAGCATGGGCAAAGCCACAGGTAAGAAAATACTCCATGTGTTTAGAGAGCAGTAAGACCAGCTTTTCCAGAATATGCGGCTGGCACAAAGGACATCATAAGTAAATGAGAAAGATTTTAGAATTCTTTGAGTATACTGTTTGTCTTATTTCATTAGAGTATTGTTTTGTGATTCTTAGCTCATTAATTCTCTGTTAAGAAAAAGTTATATAAAAATAAGCTTTTCTTATCGTAGTGTGCTGCTGCTGCTGCTGCTAAGTCGCTTCAGTCATGTCCGACTCTGTGCGATTCCTGAGACGGTAGCCCACCAGGCTCCCCCGTCCCTGGGATTCTCCAGGCAAGAACACTGGAGTGGGTTGCCATTTCCTTCTCCAATGCATGAAAGTGAAAAGTGAAAGTGAAGTTGCTGAGTCGTGTCCGACTCTTCGCAACCCCATGGACTGCAGCCTACCAGGCTCCTCCATCCATGGGATTTTCCAGGCAAGAGTACAGGAGTGGGGTGCCATTGTAAGATTCCTAATTACTAGGCTCAAATTAATGATTCTCTTCATCTTTATTTTACTAAATTTTTTGTCAGCAATCAATGAGCATATATGCCAAGTTGCTAAGTTTTTTCAATCTTAAAAAGATGGTTTTTAAGATCTGTAACATCGGAGAACAAAAAGAAATGTAATATCTGATAGATGAAATAGAAGTAACTCAAAATAGGCACGTAAAGGAAAGGGAAACATTTTCTTTTGTGCCATTTTCAATGCATGAGAATACACTAAAAAAAACTCATGCTTTATTCAGGCTCAGTAGTTGCTGGCATATTTTCTTGATCTGTTGGTGAAGGGTTGAATGGAACAAATTGTTAAAATCCTTGTCTGATTTTTCTCCTTATATAGAGTATATTTTTTATATATATTTCATATAAAAATATATATTCACATATATCTGTATGGTTGTTCCCCCTAATAGCTAACTATTTGTTGATTGTCAGTGTTGAGTGCCAGTATACATGTTGTGAAATACTCAGGATAATCTCTTATTCTGGAATAGTGTTCCTTCCTATAGGGATGTAAGACATTAAAAAATGTAGACATTTGGAACTTTATAATTCCTAGACTATATGAGATAGTCACGGAGAAAAAAGCCTGCTGACTTCCAGAGGCCTTGTTAGGGTAGCCTGTCACTTATTATACAGCCTCTGGGGAAAACCTCTTTGGCCCTATATGTTAGTTAGTGAGGTTTGGGAATATTTCTCCTGTTGAGGCTAGATCACCGTCCTCTGTGAATCACCTTCAGCTAAAATGTTAATGGATTATTACATTTACTCCTTTTCATCAGAGACCTCAAAGCTAGCTCTGGGTCAGTTGTGGAAATTATCAATCTGTTATATCCCTGTCGCTGCTAGGCATTTGAAATTCATTATCACAGACCTTGTCTACTCTGGATGAAGGCTTTCTGAGTTCCACTTACAGCCAAGGAGAAACCCAGAAAGGCTCAGAAACTTACCTGCCTTTTAACATTGCTGTCTAGTAGCCAGAGCCTGGCCTTCATATCTATGTCCAGCTTGTAAACTTCAAAGCAGCACCACTCTCCTGGGTGCTAATGATCATTCACAAAGCACCGAAGGTGTAAAAAATGCTTTCCTCCTGCTAGTATGGTAAGAATGGCAAAATGTACACGTGACTGGCAGTCTTAGCAGAGGAGGAAAGAATGACAGTTATTAGCTAATTCAAGGAAGGTTTACATTTTGAGTAGAAAATTTAACAATGTAAGTTACAAAATGTTTTTTAAGATAACACCATTTGACATTCTCATTTTTTAGAATGAAGAAAAAACAGTGCATTGGGAAGATTAGCAGAATAATTCAAGAAAAATTAGTTTGAGTTTTTTTTACTGTGTGACAGAACGTATTTAAGAAGGCTTGATAACAAGTTAAAGGAGATGAAAAATCAAGAGCCAGAGTCCCTGTCTTGCCTTCCTCTCGGTTACAACAGCAGTTATGAGTGGATTTGGTTGACATCTTTTCTTTTTTATCAGGAGCATATTCTATGAACAAACCCTGTCCTCTCCTCCCATGTAGTAAGTACTGTCGTAGAGGAGAGAGAGGATGTGTGGAAGCGCCAGTCTTAGCCCGGTGATGGCAGCTGACTGAATGGGCTGCTGCCGTCCCGTCTCGCCTGCCAGCTTTCTTCGCGCCCTGAAATTGCTGGAGCCTAGGCAAAGAGATGAGAGGTGACAGCCTTTTCGATCCTTTGTGGGCTGGGAGTGCAAAGCAATCAGAGATAACTGGATGAAAGAGATGAAGTGTGTAACAGAGACCAGAAAGCCAGAGAACTGGGGCTTGAAAAGAAGGACTTAGAGGAAGCATCTGCTTGCAGTCCCAGAGGGGCTGGGGTGGGAGAGTGAGGAAGGAGGGGAGGAGGGTCAGAGTCTCCACCTCCGCTGCTACTCAGCTTGTTGAAAGGAAAGCTGGTCTAATTTGATGTAGACTCTTCCCCTCTGGACCAGAAAAACAGAAGCATTACAATGTGCTATTCATACAGAAAGTGTGAGTAGAGAAAGGGAAAATGCACGTGTGAGACTAAGAACATCTGTTGGAACAAGTCTTTTTTAAAGATAGCTAAGCAGTGGTTTTAAAGCGAGTTGCTAGTATGTGGTGGGAAAGGATGAGGAGGAATGGGGGTGGAGACCAGTGAGATGAGAGTAATTAGGTCAGGAGCAGCTTCCCACCCTGTATCTTTTAATATCTCAGTGCTCAGACTCAGAGTCTCCCCAGTAAGGGAACACAGTGATTAATGACGGCAGCCAAAAATGGCAGGAAGACAAATTGCTCACAGCATGGTACAGCTGGTTCCTGGGGAAGGAGCTTCAGAAACATACTAAGAACAGTCCTGTACCAAACATGATTTGAAAAGAGACTGTGTTCTTGGGAACGTTATCACTTTTATTTCTCAGTTGTATGTTTTGGGTCACCTTAAACTTTATATGTCATGAAGTGAAAGCCACTCAGCCCAGTGGTTTTCTCATCCATGATGAACTGTCAAAAGACTGGGACAAAATTGGAATGAGAAAGGAACCCAGCTGAGAGAGACCACTGACCTGTGATATTTGCTGCTTATTTCATGCTTTTCGTTCTCTATTAATGATGGGGCAGTGTCCGTTTTGTAAAAACTTTTCCCATGTTGAGTTTGAGGTTCTCCCAGCTTTTCAGAATCCTCAGGGTTAATAATCCTGACAGTGGTGCAGCCATATATTTCTCTCAGTTCAGTTCATTTGCTCAGTCATGTCCAACTCTTTGCAACCCCATGAATCGCAGCATGCCAGGCCTCCCTGTCCATCACCAACTCTGGAGTTCACTCAGACTCAGGTTCATCAAGTCAGTGATGCCATCCAGCCATCTCATCCTCTGTTGTCCCCTTCTCCTCCTGCCCCCAGTCCCTCCCAGCATCAAAGTCTTTTCCAATGAGTTAACTCTTTGCATGAGGTGGCCGAAGTACTGGCTTTGGCTCCATCCCTTCATTCTTTCTGGAGTTATTTCTCCACTGATCTCCAGTAGCATATTGGGCACCTACTGACCTGGGGAGTTCCTCTTTCAGTATCCTATCATTTTGCCTTTTCATACTGTTCATGTGGTTCTCAAGGCAAGAATACTGAAGTGGTTTGCCATTCCCTTCTCCAGTGGACCACATTCTGTCAGACCTCTCCACCATGACCCACCCGCCCTGGGTTGCCCTGCAGGAATGGCTTAGTTTCATTGAGTTAGACAAGGCTGTGGTCCTAGTGTGATTGGACTGACTAGTTTTCTGTGAATATGGTGTCAGTGTGTCTGCCCTCTGATGCCCTCTTGCAACACCTACCATCTTAATTGGGTTTTCTCTTTCCTTGGGTGTGGGGTATCTCTTCACGGCTGCTCCAGCAAAGTGCAGCCGCTGCTCCTTACCTTGGACGAGGGCTATCTTCTCACCACCGCCAATGTGCATTTTCCAAACCTTTACCATTTGCATTATTTTATTTAACCCCCACAAAGTTTCATTGAGCAGTTAAGCTATTTTTTAATCTTCATTTAAAAACTGGGAAAACTGGAAGCAATGAGGTCAACTTTCCATTCATCTGTTGTTTTTTTTTAATTTAATACTTTATTCCATTTCACAATACTGCATTGGTTTTGCCATACACTGACATGAATCAGCCAGTGCCGAAGCCCCACCCCCCCACCTCCCACCCCTCCATTCATCTGTTGATGGACATTTAGGTTGCTTCTTGTGTCTTGGCAATTGTAAATAATGTTGCTATGAACATTGCGATGCATATATCTTTTTAAATCAGTGTTGTTTCTTTTGGATATTTACACAGGAATGGAATTGCTGGATCATGTGGTAGTTCTATACTACAAAGCTACAGAAATCGAAACAGTATGGTATTAGCACACAAAACTAGACAAATAGATTAATGGAATAGGATAGGGAGCCCAGAAATAAACCCACATACCTATGGCCAATTCTGCAAGAAGGAGGCAAGACTATAAGGTGGAGAAAAGACAGACTTTAATAAGTCATGCTGGGAAGACTGGATACCTACATGCAAAAGAATGAAATTAGAATATTCTCTAACATTATATACAACAGTAAGCTCAAGATGGATTAAAGACCTCACTGTAAGACCAGCTGCTATGAAACTCCAAGAGGAAAACATAGGCAGGACATTCTTTGACATAAATCATAGTAATATATTATTTTTTTGTATCTGTCTTCTAAAATAAAATAAATGCCTTTTGGTGACAACTCAAGGATTTTATGGTTCTGACATAGGCTTTGAAGCCAATGTCTGTAGCTATAAAATGAGGGAACTGTAGGGTTGTTTGTGGGATAAAATGAGACAATACAGGTAAAACACAGAACATAGTTAGGAAGCTGATTGATTGTAGGCACCTGGAAAATGATAGCTGCTCTTACAGATGTTATTTTCTGCTGGCTTATCTCATTGAACGTGCCAATTTAAAGAAGGATTTGTTTAAAGATAAAGCTGGGTTTTAGGTCTAAATAAATTCTTAGTGAAAAGTGAAATGACTAAGAAAAATGTACTTTTCATTTAAATTATATACACTTGTATAAAATTCATTCCAGTTCAGTCAGTGATTGTATTCTGTGCATTCCTTTAAGCCCAGGGTCCTTGGTCTTGTACAGGCCTAGAAAGGTGGCTATTCTTAATTTAAAAAGACTGATTGTATATCAGCCCACTATGGAGCTACATAAGACTATTTCAAGATGTTAAATTTATTTTCTCTTGACTCTAAATTACTTTATTTCATGTCTCTGAATTTTTTTAAATGGACAATTATTAATAATTATTGCTACTGCTACTGTAAAGTCACTTCAGTCGTGTCCGACTCTGTGCGACCCCATAGAAGGCAGCCCACCAGGCTCTCCGTCCCTGGGATTCTCTAGGCAAGAACACTGGAGTGGGTTGCCATTTCCTTCTCCAATGCATCAAAGTGAAAAGTGAAAGTGAAGTTGCTCAGTCATATCCGACTCTTCGAGACCCCATGGACTGCAGCCTACCAGGCCCCTCGTCCATTGGATTTTCCAGGCAAGAGTACTGGAGTGGGGTGCCATTGCCTACTCTGTAATAATTATTAGGAAATGAGTTTTAGTAGATGCAGTATTTGAAAACATGAGATTTTCAGTGGAGAAATAATTTTTTGAAAAGACCCTGATGGGGAAAATATGAATCAGTATTTCATACTTGAAACAGTATAAATAATTTATTATTATTACATCTTTTTCTGCTCTGATATTATATAACAGTTTTTCATTTTTCACCCTTTGTTACAAACATAAAGCTTTATCAAACAAGGAGAAAAATGTTTTGGATGTTAATGACAATATCTTTGAGGATCTCTTGAGTAATTTTTAGTAGAGTTAGTAAAAACATGTTATCATGATGTTTGTAGTTATAAATTTTATATGGAGCACTAAATAGGCAAAGAAATTTGATAAAATTAGTGAATGGATTTACATATATATAATATGTATATATGTATGGTATAAAATGGAAATAAGTTGAAGTGTTATCCAAGAGTAGAGTGCCCCAAGTACACTCTACTTAATATAATAGATATAAATAAGTATATATGAGGATACCAACTGATATATTTATTCAGTAGTTATTGTATGCTAAAGGCAATATGTCATTTGCTTTATCTCATAACAGCCCTGATAGATAGGTTCTCTTGTCCTGATTCTTCATATGAAGACGCTACAGTTCAGAAGGGTTAAGTTACTCATCCAGTGTCATGTAGCTAGTAAGTGGTGGTGGAATCAGAACACAAGTACAGGTCTTTCTGATTCCTCCCCTCATTGTCTGTCATATGAAATGGTAAAAGAGAAATGTTAAGTCAGCTTGGAAGAATTCTGCAGAAATCTGAGTTGGAAGTTTACTTTGGATCTTTACCACATTACGTATAACAAAATAAATTCCAGATAGGTTAGAGAGTTAACATTTAAAAAATGAAAGAAACAATAGAATAAAGCTTTAGAAAACTAGAGGGTAGAAGAGATTGTCTTTTGAATTGTATAGTAATAGAAGAAATCACAAAGTAAAATCTAAGTGTACATTCAGTATAGCTACAATATGTAAAGTTATATTTTTTGACCATTAAAACAGAAATATAAATTGGCAAAAATTCAGAAAACACCACCTAATACTGGCGAGGAAAACTGTCATACTTTGCTTACAATACAATGAAGCAGTAAAAGCCCTTGAAGAACATATGTGATGTACATAAAAGTGTTCATCCTTTTGTACCAATTCTCCTTGTGGTAATCTATTGTATTAGATAATCTAAACTATAGAAAATGTTATTTCTGTGAAAGTATTTTTGCAGTATTTTTCATAAAACCAAAAATAAGGCAAATAATCTAAATGTCCAATATGAAGATGATGAATAAACAGTCAAACCACCAGATGAAATGTTATATAATTAGCAATGATCGTAAAATCTGTGTTTCAGGGTAAACCACTGTGAATGTTTAAACTTTTTTATCTTTTAACATCTGTGTTTTATTAAGGTTGCAGCTGTGGAAATAGGTAATTAATTGCACCATGAAAGACTGAAATGAAGTATTTATTGTATGTTAAAATCTCAATCTTGATTATTCAGGTATCAGGATTTAAAAGATGGATTTCTTTGCTTCATCCTGTGAGTTTTTTATAATATGGTTATTTTAAAGTAAAAAGTACATATTCTTTGACCCACAGGATGGGTTTCCAGATTTCCAGGACTCTGTGCAGACACTCTTCCAGCAGGCTAAAGCTAAGAGTGAGGAGCTCACTGCTCTTAGCTCACAGGTAACGTCAGCCATGAGTTAACGTTTCAGTTCGGTGGGTGAAAAACTCAATGGCCCCCTTCAGCTAGCTTCAGTTTTAAATTCAGTTTCATCCAAAGACTAAATTTATTCCTGGCTGTTTTTACAGTGTCATCTGATCCACAGTTGTATCAACAAGATAGCAGTATCAGCTAGATTTGGTCTGCTTTGTGAGCAGAACCCAGTATCCGCTACTTGTTTATTCTTTTTAGTTTTGTAGAAAGTAAGACAGATTCCCTACTTAAGAAAACTCAGAAGAAGCAACTTGATACCAGGAAAACAGCCATGTTGACTCTGTGTATTATAGCTGTGAAATAAAACAATTCTAGTTCTCAGTAAAATAGTAATAGTGAATTGTTGCTACTGTTGAATCATTACAATTCATGTACCATGAAAAACTAGTATGTACTTTCGCTACTAAGTAATTTTATTGTGTACACAAAAATTAACATTTTTAAAAGTCATTTTTGCCTTTTAGTAGGTATTGTAAGTTTTATTCTTATTGATCTTCTCACTTCTAATGACGAATCTGCTTGTGATCAGATTTAGTGGTGCCAAGTTTTGTGTTTTCATGTGAAGAGCATGAAAAATAAATTTTCCTCCTCCAGAAATCTTATTGAAATTTTATTAGTAATAAGTGAATTAGAAGTTATGATTCCTTTTAATCTGATTTATTTGATTCAGAAAAACAGTCTAAGCTTTTATTCTATTTTATGAGTAATTTTATGTGTTAGCATATTTCACCTATTGATTTTTGCTATTGTGAATCAGGATTATTGTAACTAAAATTATATAGCATATTCCTTGTATGAGCCTCCTATGTATGAATCTTCTGTGTAGCATGGCGGTGATTCATATCTGTACCTTTGGACTATTACCTCCTTGGCAAAATATCACAAGTAGAGTGCTCTGAATATCTCGCACAGGTAATTTAGAACAGTGCATAGAGAAGGGACTTAGAAAACACATGCAGAGATAAATTTATATGTCAGCCAACTAATTGTGTATTTTAAAACACATCATTTGATGAGTGGTGGAAAATACTGCAGTTTTATTCCATGATGAAGGTGAAGATCCTCCTTGGCACTGAGGTCTTTCTGCATAATTTGCATTGTTTAATTTTAGTGGGAGGTGTGTTTGTCTTGTTCTTCTAGACAGCCGTTTTACACCTTTTCTCCCCTAAACATACTGTCATCATATCGGAGTTTGTGTAGTGCCAAATCCTAAAATTAAAATGCCAAGATTTCACCCTGTGTTCGAAGCAGTTTATAGCAGATGGTGCTATTGCTCTGAGGTTCTTTTTAAAAGAAAAATCTTTAAAAGGACTTGGTACCTTGGAAAACAAAGCTAAGGTTATTCTGCTTTTGAGCTAGAATGGAATTCTCTTTATAGGATTGAGCAGAAAGCTTTTTTTCCTTTTGTACAAAATCCAACATTCTGTGTTTTAACATGATGATACAGACATCAGTGTATATTTATGGAACTTGTATACCACATGAAGTGTGAACTAATTTTAATGAATACTAAATATATTTGCTGGAGTCTGAAATTGGCATCTTTAAACCATTAAAAAATCTAGGATGTTTTAGTTATTTTATTTTCACTTTACTTACTAGCAGCCTGAAAAGGTGATGGCAAAGCAGATGGAGTTCCTCTGCACCCAAGCTGGCTATGACAGACTGCAGCATGCCGAAAGAAGACTGTCTGCAGGACTGTACAGGCAGAGCTCAGACGAGCACAGCCCTAACGGCTTGACATCAGACATTGCTGAGGGACAAGGTACATCCTTCGAGTGACCACACCTTCAGTGCCAGCTGCTCGGCGCACTTTAAAAACCAAAATGCTATTACAGTTCTCTATCAAAATCTTTAAAATCATCCCTTTTTCCAAAGAGGAAAGAATTCTGCCTGCAAATTTAATGTGTAGTTTTTTTTAACCTTGTTGTTTAGTTGCTAAGTTGTGTCTCACTCTTTGAGACCCACATGGACTACAGTGCGCCAGGCTTCCCTGTCCTTCACTATCTCCTGGAGCTTGCTCAAACTCATGTCCATCGAGTCGGTGATGCCATCCAACCATCTCATCCTCTGTCGTCCCCTTCTCCCCCTGCCCTCAGTCTTTCCCAACATCAGGGTCTTTTCCAGTGAGTCGGCTCTTTGCATCAGGTGGCCAAAGTGTTGGGGCATCAGCTTCAGCATTTGCCCTTCAGTGAATATTCAGGGTTGATTTCCTCTTGGATGGCCTGTTGTGATCTGCTTGCAGTCCAGGAGACTCTCAGTGGGCTTCCCTAGCACCACAGCCCTAAACAAGAGCTGGCGCATGTAACTGACATGCATTTCATAGAGGGTGGATGGGAAAGGGAGATGTAAATAGCATACATCATTTTTCTTCAAGAAATGAATTCCATGGGAGATGTTGATCGTTTTTTAAAAGACTAAAACTATTTTTTTTAAGACTACATGAGCAGATATGTCTGAAATTTATAACATTTGGTTCCTCAGAGAATGTGGTAACTGTGTCTAAAATACTATGACAAAATAGAGATTTGGAGAGAGTATAAGAAGGGAGAGACTTGTAGAAATTATCTTCTTTCAGGCTTCACATTGTTCTGTAGACTCTGTGAAGATATTTTGTGTGGCATATACTTTGGAAATTGTTCTCTTAAACTCTTTAGATGTAAAAGGCTTTGCTTCATGAGTATTTTTATCATTTTTAAAATTACTTCATTTGTATCCACACATGAAGAAAGTTCCAAGTGACTCCATTCACTCATTCAGCAAATATTTGTTTACATCTCCTGTGTGCCACACTTCTAGATACTGAAAATGTAGCAGTAAGTCAGATAGACCTTGCTTCCTTGGGGCTTACGCTTGAATGGAGAAAGATGGATAGCATCGAAGTATCAGAATAGATCCTCTAGTTTCAAATAGTGATAGTGTTTAAAGAAAAGCAACTTTGTAGGACCTTTTTTATGTATTACTGTTATACTTTTTTAGACAGTGGTTACTATAGTCAAAAAAATAAAATTTCTAAATAGGAATATCATCCTAACCAGCCTTCTTCAACTATAGAGTAAAACATTACATGTTAGCAGATCAGAGTAGGGGTGAAGAGCATTCTTCCTTTAAAATATTACAGAAACTTTAGTGGAGGTCTTTTTTAACTTCTCCAGTCATCCTTGACAGTTAAGATTAGAGTTAAGAAATGTTAGTCACTCAGTTGTGTCCAACTCTTTGCAACTCCATGGACTGTACTCCACCTGGCTCCTCTGTCCATAGAATTCTGCAGGCAGGAATACTGAAGTGGGTTAGCCATTCCCTTGAGGGATCTTCCTGATGCAAGGATCGAGCCCAGGTATTCTGCCCTGCAGGCTGATTCTTTACCATCTGAACTACCAAGGAAGCCCGAGAGTTAAGAATCAAAGACATAATGAAAGATTTGATCACTCTCATTTGTGACATCAGAATATTCCAGTGCAGGGCAGCAGTTTGCTAAGTGTGATGGATTTAGGTTTATGATAGGGAATATGATTTGATGTATGAGACAGTTTTTACCATATCTGTGCTAATTACATCTTTTCCTGGCTTTGCCATAGGTTTTGCTGTTGTTCTAGTAATTGCAATTGGCTTGAAGCCATCTCTGTGTCTGTGTGTGAAAGTGTTGGTTGCAAAGAATGTCCACCTCTTTGCAATCCCATGGACTGTGGCCCACCAGGCTCCTCTGTCCATGGGTTTTCCAGGCAAGAATACTGGAGTGGGTTGCCATTCCCTTCTCCAGGGGATCTTCCCCACCTAGAGATTGAACCCAGGTCTCCTGCATTGAAGGCAGATTCTTTACCATCTGAGCCACAGAAGACATGTCTGTGTATATAGTATTTGTTATAATGTGGTTACTGACCTACCTTGGTAAAATGGTTGCACTAATAAGAAAATGCCTGGAAATCTCAATCTTTTGTTTCATTTGTGATTAGCTTGTTGAAATGTCCTGACAGAACAGTAAATTGTGAGACTAGCATGAATTGCCATTTTCTTCCTAAATTATTGTCGTAAATATTTCTCCAGCTAGCATTTAAATTCTTCAGTGCCTGTTGACTTTCCTTACTTATTTCTTAAGGAATGTTCAGGCAATTCATGGAAACTTATTTTTAAGAAAGCCGTGATGCATTTTTAATTATTCATATTCCTTTTTTTCTTTTCATTAGGAGAAAGACCTTTGAATCTCCGAATGCCTAATTTACAGAACAGACAACCCCATCATTTTGTGGTGGATGGGGAGCTGAGTAGACATTACTCCAATGAGGCAAAGTCCCATTCATCAGGTGAAAATGAGTCTCACTCATCAGAATTTGATTAGAGGGAGTAATACTTGAATAAAATGTATTTTGATTTTAATCTCCTAACTTCTATTTATCCCTCCTTAAAAGGGGGTCATTGCTAATACTGTTATTAATCAGTTTTCTCGCCTTGAAAATAACAGATTGCCATATTAATAGCCAGTTTTGTATTGTTTTTTGAAAACATGATATTCCCAAAAATAGACAGGGAGAAGCTCTTGAAGGTTGAGATTATTTTGATTACCTATTACATGAATGGTAGCTTTATACAAGATTGTAAACCAGGTAATAGATGACTGGCTTTAGATATTATATTCCCTTTTCCAGCCTTTCATAGTATGAAATTGATTGATTATATGTTTGCTGTCATGCTAAGAAAACCACTTGTGTTTTTCTAAAATCTAAACTTTTCATGCAGCTGCATTGGGGGTGATATTTGTATTTCAGAAGTAGACTGAACTCCATAAAAGGGGAAGCTGTCCTTCATATAGCCTGGTGTTTTCATGTTTTTATCCAAGCAAAGTGAATTAGAGTTAAAGGCATTAGAGACCAACACCATTTGAAAGAATCCAGCATTGTTCAGTCTTTGAGTTAAAGTAACTTTAGGAGCCACTTGAAGTCAGTTGTCTCATCTGTAAAACATAATTTCTGCCTCATTGAGTAGTTAGGAGGATTAAATAGGATAACCTGTATGAACTGCCTGGCTGATAAAAATTCAGTAAATGGCAGCTACTATTGCTCTTTGTATGCTGAATTTCTGTATAGAGAGGGAAATTCATGAAGTGAACTTCCTAATCTCAGATAAGCTATTAATGTTGGTTACTTTTCTAGAATCCTTTTTAAAGTATATATGTGTATGTGTATATCCCCCAGTATTAATACTTCACATAAATAAATACTACATTTTATTGTCATTCTGTAGTGTGTTTGAGGTTCAAATAATTATTCATGTAACTCTTAAGGAATGAGTCCTTATGAAAAATAGAATCTTCATTCTTTTATCCCTGTTTCTCCCACATTAAGGTTTTGTGGCTAGAGAAACTTAAAAGTAGTCCCATGTTTAAACATGAAAAATGACTTTCTGCCTCATGTCTTCATTGGTAGTAAATATTTTGGCCAGTAACTTTGTTGTATGTGAGCAACCAGTTTTATTTTAGATATTTTATTTATCACTTTGGACC
Organism: Madoqua kirkii; assembly: GCA_006408675.1. NCBI lineage: Eukaryota > Metazoa > Chordata > Mammalia > Artiodactyla > Bovidae > Madoqua > Madoqua kirkii. Next base: position 48,093 of record SJYC01121538.1, read on the forward strand.
AAGCATTAAATAAAAATCAGTAGATCCTATATGCTGTGTGCTTTACATGCATTTTGTAATTTAGGTCTCATACTACCATGTATAGATCCTATCCACATTTTATAGATGAAGACACTAAGGCTTAGAGAGATGTGTAACTTGCCTAGAGATGTATACAGCTAGTAATTGGTGAAAATGAGTATAAATCCAGAATCCAAAATCTTAGCCACAGTTTTATAAACATAAAAATTTTATACGGAATTGCAGTTACGAATAGTTCATACTGCTGCTTTGGGGTTTGAGTTTGGCTTTTTCTTTTTGTTTATTTTGTGTGACCTTTGATTTAAAATATTAATATATTTTGTTTCCATTTTTAAACAGAGAGCCTTGGGATTTTAAAAGACTATCCTCACTCAGCTTTTACTTTGGAAAAGAAAGTCATCAAAACAGAGCCTGAAGATTCAAGATAGCTGTGGTTCTTCCACTGTTCTCTGGAAATGGCATCAGATAAGGATAATGCTCCATCATAGAAATAAGCCTTAATAACCAATGTTGCCTCATTCAGCACAAACAGATTTCATAGCCAAAGCATAAGGACCGATACAGTAGTCTGTGGAAACCAGGAAGAGAAAACTACAGCCACAAAGGAGTAAACTGAGAGAATGTTGCAATCTGTAACAGAAATACTGAACCACATTCCTGTGTAAGTCATTTTATGTGGAAAGGCTTACAAATTAATACTGTACGCATTCATTATTTAAGAATGTACAATGTATTTGTGTAATTTATAGAAGTAAAATCTAGATGTTGAGACCTGTTTGGACCAATAGATGTGGATAAAGTTTATTTTACTTGAAATTTCATTGTCTGCTTTAAGTGTTTTACGTAAATATTATTATATGTCAGAGTTTAGAATCTTTGCAGTCATAAAAAAGAAAGTTTAAGTGATGTAGTTGTTGGCAAGATTGTAATGACTTTGGAAAAATGGAAAGCAGATACTCAATTTAAGCCAAGGAAAATGTTGTAGTTTTAATATCTCATAAAACTGATTTTGTTTAAATAGGAAATGTCTCATTTCTTAGCAGTCAGATGTCATTTTTACTGGCTTAATTAGGCAATTGGAGAAGGAAATGGCAACCCACTCCAGTAGTCTTGCCTGGAGAATACCAGGGACAGAGGAGCCTAGTGGGCTGCCGTCTGTGGGATCGCACAGAGTGGGACACGACTGAAGCGACTTAGCAGCAGCAGCAATTAGGCAATAGTTAATAAATACTGGAGTAGAGTTAAAAACATGAGCAATAGAACAGAAAAATCTCTCCTACCTGGTTGATCCAGGTTGCATACTATGATAGCTACTTAAAGTATAACAGAAATAGGAAGCTGTTCCTTGAACAGAGAACCTGAAACAGATGGGACTGATGCGTAAAAGCCTTGACTTAAGCATTGTTATTTCAGAATGTGTAATATAGATGAAGACATAGTAAGTTAACCCTGAATGTGATAAGAATGATGACTGTTAACAAAGGCTATATACATAGTAGAGTAAGCACTGTTTTATATCCAGAAATTCCTGTATGTAGAAAATCCTTTTCTATGTACCAGAGTCAAAGAAGCTAGATGATTCTCCCTGGGGAACATATTCCTATCCACACTGTTCACGGCTGTGGACGACCGGTGCATCCGCATTTGCAGGCATATTTCTGTGGAGGTTTAATTGACACCTATATTCATTATTTATTTTACAATTTCATTTTTGTATACTTTTTGGATTTATGAATGCAGTTTCTTCTTAAAACTCATTTTAACTTGAAAATCTGTTTTGATTCTCCCTATTTTACTTAGTGGGGTATATATATATATATGAGAGTGTGCTTAAATGTTAATAACGTACTTGCATACTTATCAAAATTTCCCTTTGGAATCCATAGTGGAAAACAAATACTGTTTCTACCAATGTATATTTTTCTGTTCGTTTAAGAGGAGAAGATGTTTGACAGCTTTACCTCCTTCCTCCAGATTTAAACCCAGAGATTGCCCCGGAGAGTGTATTGATTTGGAATATGTGTTTTTGTTTTCAGTTCTGCTCTGAGTCATAACTTAATAAAAATATTAAGTTACAGTCTGTTATATTAAAATTCATCAGCCAGATGTTAGATGAAATGTCCACACTGTAGTCTCTGATCACTGTCACATATATAATTCCTTTTTTGTGTTGATTTGTAGAGTAGCTTTACAGTAGAAACACCAGTAAACAACTTTTATACTATTAAAAGGCTTTTTTCCTTCTTAAATGTTTTAATTGTTCCATAGTGTTTTGCCCACTGAAGAAGCTTTTTATGGACCTTGCAACTTTGTTGCTAGCTTGAGGTTGATAATTGTGGTTGTACTGTTCACTGTATGTAGAAATAGTATGAATATGATTTACATAGATTGTTCAGTTTTTAATATTAGCCATAGAACTGGTTAGTATCTCAGTAGTTTCATGAAACGTTTCCTGTATTCTAATCTATTTTGAGAAATTTTGTGTATTTTTTTTTAAAATTGTGTCTTATAGTTCAAGTTTGTAGATTTTAATAAGCAACAATTTTTAAAGATGTGATGATCTTCCAACTAATATTTATCTGTCTTTCACGACCACACAAACTGCATCTTTAAATCCATGAATAAGTTTCCTTAAGTATCTTACTTTCATGGTTTTTTTCGTGCTTAGTGATAAGGGGGAAGCACAAGAAAAATTTCAGTAGAATACAGTTTTTATTTTGTAAACACTAATGTATTAAACTTGCTATACATTGAAGCAAATAATATATATTTTTATTTGAATTGTATATACAAATTGGATGTTATAACTAGTCGATTTTTTCATTGTGTTAGAGGTATTTTCACTGAACAAGGTCAATTGGTTACCTCAGTATTACAGCCAATATAGTCCAAGGGACCATTTCTCTCCAAGTCTTGTGTTGTATTTTACTATGTGAAGTCCTCGTTTCTGTGACTCTAAAAGCTGTTGGTGAGGTGGGATGAGTACACTTGCTTCCTGTGGCAATAAAGACTTTCTGTGCCTCACACATCTATGTTTGTAGTTTTCTGCATAGCGTTTCTCACAGCAGTGCTAGCCTGCCTGTCTCCCCGCTCGTCTGGTCTGGGCTTGCAAAGAGTCGGACACTACTGAGCGACTGAACTGAACTGAACTGAATTGAACTGAGCGCCAGGGCCAGGGGCTTCTGCCTTAAGCCGTTACTATCGGGCACCTTCCTCTCTGTAAGGTTATCGGCAGCCAGCCACTCGGTTTACACTGGCTGTCAGACTTGGGTTTATAGTGTTCTCACAAGAAGATTACAAAGACATTTTGAAAACTACCCACCGTGTCTAACCAACTGAATCAATAAAAGGGGGAACATTAGGACTTAGACTGCAAACATATGAATATTTGCAAAGTTTAATGTGACTTGACCTCAGTATTAAGGGCTATATATGAAATTGAACTAACCTGTGATAGAGAATTAGCAAAAGCCTTGCTGTGAAATTGTAATGGGTGAGTTTGGTAGATTAATAGTTTCAACACAGAGCCAGTGGCTCGAGTGAGGGTGGAGGCCACAGAAAAAAAAAAAAAATACAAGACGTGAACTTTGCCCTTTGGGAACCCAGTACCTAGTTGAATGGGAATTATTTGTCACTCAGATAAAATCCAGATCCCACTGTGTTACAGAGGGATAAATAAGGAACTGACATTGAAGTGAATTCTGTGTTCAGTAGGTGTCAGGGAGTAAATGCTTTACAGGTGAAAGAAAGCATTGAGTGAGTGAGGCTGGCATGAGCCAAAAGCTGTAGTGGGCGTGCATCTCACTTGGAGGTCACTTTTTTAAAAGCTTCAAAATAATGCTTGCCATGGATAATCATTCTCTTGACAGTCCCAGTGAACTTGTGAAAAGGCAGGGGCTTAATGTGTTAAGACTAAATATTACTGTCAGCTGCCTGCATTTCTATGAAGTTTTTGGCAGACACGTACTCAGTTGACTCTTCTGTCAGAAAGAGACTTTGGTTTATATTGTTCTCACTTAATGAGCTTACAAAGACATTTTGAAAACTACCCACCGTGTCTAACCAACTAAATCAATAAAAAGGGAGAACATCAGGATCTAAGACTTTGCAAACTTATTAATATTTGCAAAGTGTTAATGTAACAAGGCCTCAGTATTAAGTAAGGCTTATGCTTTTTCCTGTCCTTAATTAGTAAAACCGCCTGGGGAAAAGCTCTAGGATTTGGTGATTATGAGCACCTAGTGAACCTTTACAGTTTAAGAGCTGAAGCCTAAAGCATATAAGGAATTTTCTAACGTGGTCTGCTCTCTTGGCTACTCAAATGTGTAAGTATTACTGACACAATATTCATTGTGCTTGTGACTCCACCTAATACTGCACTGACTTTTCAAAAGAAAATCACCCAAGGTAGTAACCTAGTGAAACTCTAAGGAGGTGAATTCATCAGTAAATAGTTGAAGTTATAGTTGAGCAAACATTTTTGTGTTTGTAACGGCTTGAAGCATAAGACCAAATATGGTAGCTGCTGTTTAACTAAAAACCACCTTATGGTCCAGCTGTGTGCATGGGTGGTGTTTCAGGGAATCCAGACTTATTTATTTGTTACTATCTGTGGGTGTTCTCATAAAGGAGATAATCTTAAGTGGGCCTCCAGACTTAATAAAAGAATGATCTAGTGTCAAGAAATTTGTTTTTTATTGTAAATATGTTTAATTTCAGGAAATCTGACTGTTGATTATTTTTTTAGTGGCTCTACAGGATGATTCTTATTTTACATTGAAGTGATCAAAAGCTAAATGTAATGTTTTTATTTGAGTATGCAGCAGTTACAGCTTTAAAATCTCTTCTCTGGCCTCTGTTTCTACTGACCTATGAAAAAGAAAAAACCACCTCTGTGGTATTTTAAATCTTTTGTGCAGAAAAAGCTAATCAGAAATTTATTTTGTAAATTCATTATCAACTTATTAAAGTTAGAATCTGAAAACTTACTGTGTTTTAAGTTTATCTTATAAATTTTTCTGTCTCTAAGTTTAGCAGTTTTTAGGGAACTATGAATAATCAGTTGGTTCCATTTACAAAATTGGTTTAAAAATCCCTTATATTTTTATTCTTTCATACTCCTCCTGTCTTCTAAGGGCTACAATTTTGAATCATTAAAACAATATCCTATGGAATTCTAGGTCTCCTGGTTGTGTCTGTTTGATCACAGTTTGCAAGGTTATTTTTCTGACAGCTAAATAATCTACTTCCAAGTATTACTCCCAGTAAGGTTAAAGGTCTAGTTTTTACCAGTTCATCTTAATTAGTGGAAATTTTTATGACATTTTTGTAGCAACTGTATAAAACTCTCAAGGAACATCACAAATGAATTACAAAAAATACTGCTCTTAGTTTTACCGCAACATTCCGATCAAATGTTTAGTTATCCTTTATCTGTTTTATTCTTACTGCCTGATTCCAGACACTTAAGTGAGAAGTTACCTCGAATTTTTTTACTCTACTATATAATTGCTGTCTATTTAAGTTTTCCAGTGTAGGTTCTCAAAAGAATTGATTTCTTCACAATACCAGAAAGAGTTAATTGAATGGTGCCAGCAAACATCGTATTGCAAATGCAGATTGAGTACATGTAACACTGGTTTAAGATGATACCACCACACAAGTGTTAACAATCAACCCAAGAATTTTTCTCATCAGACTATTAAGAGTGACAGATTTTTGTCAATTTCCTGGTAGTCCAAACAATTTGGTAATCTACCAAGGCTAGTTTTACTGTGGGTGAGCACCAGTGACGGTATAAGTTAAGATTGTGCTTCATATTTACACATTCTGAAACTTTATGAGTCATCTTTGCATTAAAAGTTTGCACCTCATAAATTTATGCTTAAAAGTGCCATGTTCAACACCCACACACAATCCTAAGCAAGTAAGGCCATTCTCTTGCAACTGTCACAGACACCCTCTGCTGACAGGTCATTTAGGCTCGAGTATGTAGGAAGATATTTAAGTAGTGCGCACGTAGGTGGATTCTTACCGGTAACTGGCTCGGCTGAGGATTTTATAGTTTTCTGAGACTCCATACCATCCTCAACTGTGACTGTTAAACCAGACATCCGTAGTCTAGCCCCATACCCTGTTATTGAGTAGCCTTCCCAGAAGACAAAGTGGTTTTTTTTTGGTGGCATGGTCTTATACTGTAAGCCCTCCAGCATCTCATCATTTTAGTTACAATTCTAAAGAAGAGGCACAACACACTTTCTACCCTTAAATCTCTGACAGCATAATGTGAGGGTGTTTTCCATCAGCAGTTAAAATGGACAAGGTCATCTTTTTCCTTTCTTAATTCACCCAGTTATTCTATCAGAACATGCTCATACATTGATTGACGGAACTTCTGCACACATCAGCTAATTCTCCAGTTGGAGCACATCTTTCTGATTGTTATCAGTGAGACAACAGCTTGACTGATGAGATAGACCTATCACAGATAAAACCAGATACTTAATTCCAATTCTTAGAGTTTTAAAAAACCATTCACTTGTTTTATATATATATATATAGTGAAATTTAGTTTATTCTCCTTTCCGGGACTGAGTGGAAAAATTCTGAAAGTTAACACCTTTATTGAAACCTTGCAGGCTATCTTTACCATTACAGTTGTGACCTAATTAATCCCTTTCCACAAACCAGCACAGTTGCACTGATTTCCTCTTTTTTTATGAAAGAAAAACTACATTGAGAGGTTTGGAAGCTCATTGATACCTTGAGAGGGAATTAATTTGCAGGTGACAATTGTTTCTGCTTTGGTTTCTGTCCTTAATGAAAGAAAAGCTCTGTGCATATAAAACCCCTGAGTTGCCTCCAGCTCATTTATGTGGACCAGTGCGGGGGCTCAGGTGAGACAAAGAAGCTTGAGGAAAGAAGCAGCATAGGAGCCGAAAACCTCAAATATAAAGATTGTTACTTTGTTTCTTTTTTTTTGTTTAAGTTTTTTTATGAAAAATTCTAACACACACACAAGTTAAAAGAAAGTGGACAGCACCCAGGTTTGTTATTGTTAAGGCTCAGTCATGTCTGACACTTTGCAACTCCATAGACTGTAGCCCACCAGGCTCCTCTGCCCATGGGATGCTCCAGGCAAGAATACTGGAGTGGGTTGCCATTTCTTCTCCATACTTTGTTTCTTAAATGGCCAGTCTTCAGAGAATCATGTGTTGTTTTGTTAAGTATTTTCTTAAAACTCTAGAGTTTTCTAGATAAGGCAGAAATTACCATAAACATTTTTTAGTCATGCATCTGAGAACAAGGTGACTGTAAGAACAAATTAAGGTATGGCTCCTGAACTTCAAACATTTATAATACTAAACATGACATTATTCAGAACAAACTCAAAGAATAAGAGAATTACAAACAGACCCATACTCTGCCTTCACTCCAGGGCGTGTGTACCAGGAATGGGTATGGTTGCCAGCCATCTTGGAGACTGCTTGCGGGGGCCAGGGGTGGGGAGGCGGGCCATGAGCTCTGCTGGACACACTGAGTTTGACAGGCCCTCAGTTTGTCTTAGTGGAGCTATTCAGGGTGGAAACAAAGTCTGGGGATCAGGAAAGTCTGGAGCTCTGATCAAGACAGGGTTCATGGATCTGGGCGTTAAACTGGTGTCTCATAAATGGTGGTTGAAGCTATCAGTGTGAAAGACATGGAAATAGGAGAAAGTGAGAGTCCTGGGAAATACTAACAGGGAGCAGTTGGGAAGAAACACGGAGAAGAGCTGCCAGACATGCAAGAAAGGGCAGTTAGAGGAGCAGAGAGAGAATTAATTCATCCAGGAAGCTACAGAGGAGGTCAGCAGTCAGGTCAAAGTAGGTGAGAGTCAGGATGAGAACCTGCTGTTGGATCTGATTGTTAAATAGGTCTTTGTTAACCTTTTAAGAGAGGTACCAAACAGGGTAATTGGGGGGAAAAGAACTGATGCAACTGTTCAGTGCGATTCACCAAAGTAAAACAACATACTGATAAAAGTAATGGAGCATGAAAATTAGTGACCTTGATTTACGGCATCTTTCATTCAAACATAAGGTTTAAACAGACACCACATTCCTGCCTCATCACAGGCTACACGGCTTTACTTGGGGCTGTCTGAAATCACGCTCACTGCAAGCCAGAAATCAGTGTATCTAGGTCAGTTAAGCTCAGCCCAACCCCTGTCACAGCCTGCATCTCAAAAGGTTGAAGTAGAGGGACTTCCCCGGTGGTTCAGTGATTAAGAATCAGCCCTGCTCTTCGGGGGACATGGATCTGCTCTCTGGTCTGGGAACTATGATACCACGTTCTGTGGAGCAACTGAGTTCTGCACCTCAGCTAGAGAGAGCCCCTCCACCACAGTGAGGATGCAGCGGAGATCCCACACGCCACAACTGAGACCCGATGCAGCTAAATGCCTTTTTTATTATTATTATTAAAAAGAAAGGTTAACGTAGAATCCCACAACACCTAATCAGGAGCACCAAACTTCACAGCAGAAGAGTTTGGTATAAAAGAAAACATTTAGTTTTTTTGTTCTGCATCTCGTAAAGCAAGCTTTTAACTGTAAACTACTACTGACTGGACCCGTGACAAAAAAGGGTAGAATGTTAAGATCTCCAGCTCTATTCCCCAGATGAACCTGAGCCCAGCAGTTGGTGACTTGTCAAAGGACTCACAAGCAACAGGTAATGGAGCACCTGCCCCCTCGAGCCCCCGGCCCCTAGTCCGGTGCTCTCCTGCAACACCCTGCCTCTCCACTAGGTGAGATTTTTAGTACTTCCCCAAACAAAACAGAACTTTGTGCTGTTAGTGGCCAGAGAAAATTCAGGAAACGTGAATTTGAGTTCTGACTCATCTACCATTTCTTTGCCACCGAGTCACTCATATCTCTACATCTATAGCTGCATTTCCATCATCCAGAGAAGTACAATTTGGTACTTCAAAGCTGAGTGCCACAGATCAAGGACTGAGGGTCAGAGAGTCTCTTTTATAAATGGTTTTATCTTCAGGCAGGGAAACATTCAAACAAGTCATTAAAGCTCTTTGACCTTTAGTTTCTCACTTGTAAGAAGTGGATCATGAGATGCTCTCCAGACCCCAGGACTGCAGTGGAATTATTGCATATAGAAGACACAGGAGAGCACTAAAATAGTCACAGACTTATATACAGTACAGACATTGCTTTATGTGATCCCATGAGTATCGTCAAGAATCCAGGAGGCTATCCTGATAATGTTTTTAAGTTATTGCTAATATTTACTGAGGAAAATATTATCAGGGTCTGCAAACTTTCTTTCCATTAAAGAACATACTTCTTTGCTTATTTGTTGCAAGCCGACTAAAAAGGCCTTTATTCTAACTCCTGGGAGGGTCTGTCATGAATCAAGGGAACACTTGAGTAAGGTTAGGGATGCCGGACTCCAGTCCTGGACTCTGCTAATGTCTTACTGTGTGACTTTTCAGATCACACCTTTGCTGTACCCTGATTTCCTCTTCTGTGAAAAGAGAGTTAGGCTTCCATGAGTTGTTAATTCTTTGTGCCACATATCATTCTGATAATCTGATTAAGTGTATTGATTCTCTTCTCATAATGCGCCCAGGCCTTAACTTTAGCATAAATTTCAGTGGACTCAAAGCCTAGACAAACCTAGACAGCATATTTAAAAGCAGAGATATTACTTTGCCAACAAAGATCCATCTAGTCAAAGCTATGGTTTTTCCAGTGGTCATGTATGGATGTGAAAGTTGGACTGTAAAGAAAGCTGAGGGCTGAAGAATTGATGCTTTTGAACTGTGGTATTGGAGAAGACTCTTGAGAGTCCCTCGGACTGGAAGGAGATCCAACCAGTCTATCCTAAAGGAGATCAGTCCAGAGGTGTTCTTTGGAAGGACTGATGCTAAAGCTGAAACTCCAATACTTTGGCCACCTCATGCAAAGAGTTGACTCATTGGAAAAGACCTTGATGCTGGGAGGGATTGGGGGCAGGAGAAGAAAGGGACGACAGAGGATGAGATGGCTGGATGGTATCACTGACTCGATGCACGTGAGTTTGAGCAAGCTCTGGGTGTTGGTGATGGACAGGGAGGCCTGGCGTGCTGCAGTCCATGGGATCACAAAGAGTCAGACACGACTGAGCGACTAAACAACAACATAATCTAACCTAATACAGAAAAGACTCCAGGTTAGGAATCCCTAACCTTGTTGGTCTCTTCTAGATTTAATTGTCTAGGAAAGCTCTGACCAAGATGTCTATGTCTATTTTGGACAAAGATAGCATTCCATTTTCAGTTAGCTTTTTTATTCATTAGAGTTCAGCCTGGATCCTACAGATGGTAGGAGATTTCTGGCACAACGCCACTCCATAAGTAGTTGAAATTTGTGAAGAAAAGGATCTGAAGTCCTCAATATTATTTAAAATGGGAACTCCTGAATCTGTCATCCCATATCTTAAGCACAGATCATTTTTGGCTCACACATCTAGGCCAGCAACTAAAATACAATGGCACTTTATATAACAAGTTCTTAAATCTGTACATATTAAAAAGAAATTGAAGAACTCGTCTTTGCTTGAAAAGATACATGCAAAGGCAATAAATAAACTTTGATTATGTTCTTTTTTATATATTACCTATTCTGAGAATCAGGTGAATGGGCGACAGACCACCTTCTCTATCAATTATGTAATGACTGCAGTAATTGGAACAGCCTGTTCAAATCAGTGTAAGCACATAGGGAAGCTTTTTAAAGAATACAAGTATATCCCAAGGAATCCTGGACAGGATATCAGTGCTGGCTCAGGAGGGACCAGTGCCCAGGAAGCCGAGGGTTCAGAAGTGAATTTTGTTTGTTTCCAGCCTCTCGGGAAGCAAAATGTTTCCTTAGTTTCCCTTCCCTCTGCACATCTACTTTATCTGTCCCACTAGCAGTGTCTGCTTCAGAATGCTCATGGCCAGCTAACCACAGCAAAGACTTTCCACCCAGACCTCAATCAAGATTAATGGAGTCTCGAATGCTCAAATTGCCCCCAGGGAGATTTGATTGCTCCAGCTTAAGGGAGGCGGAGAAGGCAATGGCACCCCACTCTAGTACTCTGGCCAAAAAAATCGCTTGGACGGAGGAGCCTGGTAGGCTGCAGTCCATGATGTCACTAAGAGTCGGACACTGCTGAGCAACTTCACTTTCACGTTTCACTTTCATGCACTGGAGAAGGAAATGGCAACCCACTCCAGTTTTCTTGCCTGGAGAATCCCAGGGACGGGGGAGCCTGGTGGGCTGCCGTCTATGGGGTCGCACAGAGTCGAACAAGACTGAAGTGACTTAGCAGCCTAAGGGAAGAGAGTCATGAGAGCAAAATTTCCCTTAAGCTTCCCTAAAAAGAAGGTGTTAGGAAGAGTGAAAATGGTAGGTAAAGGAATTGACTTTTATACCTAGCATATTTGGTGTTCCTGTTGTTTAGTTGCTAAGTTGTGTCCAACTCTTTTGAAACCCCACGGACTGTAGCCCACCAGGTTCCTCAGTCCATGGAGTTTCCCAGACAAGAATACTGGAGCGGGTTGCCACTTCCTCCTCCAGGGGATCTTCCTGACCCAGGAATCGAACCCCTGTCTCCTGCACTGCAAACCATTCTTTACCGCTGATCCATCCAGGAACCCTACCTAGACTATGAGGTGAAGTGAAGTGAAGTTGCTCAGTCGTGTCGGACTCTGCGACCCCATGGACTGTAGCCTACCAGGCTCCCCTGTTCATGGGATTTTCCAGGCAATAGTACTGGAGTGGATTGCCATTTCCTTCCCCAGTGGAAAAAGGTAGCTTCCCTGGTAGTGCAGAGGTTAAAGCGTCTGCCTGCAATGTGGGAGACCCAGGTTCGATCCCTGGGTTGGGAAGTTCCCCTGGAGATGGAAATGGCAACCCACTTCAGTACTGTTGCCTGGAGAATCCCATGGAGGGAGGAGCCTGGCGGGCTACAGTCCACGGGGTCGCAAAGAGTCGGACATGACTGAGCGACTAACAGTACAGCAGTACAGTCTCCAGCAGATCTTCCCGACCCAGGGGTTGAACCCAGGTCTCCCGCATTATAGACAGACACTTTACCATCTGAGCCACCAGGGAAGTCCCGAATCAACATCAGGAGCATTTGATAGTAACTGAGGATGGATCACTGTCACTTGCTCCCAAGGTCCAGTCTCCCTCACGCTCAGAGGAAACCATTATCTGGAGAAGACACCCATAGCCCACAGCTACCAGTTAACATCGGGCAGCTAGTCTGGTATGTCTCTATCTGTTTCCAGATGGATACCAATATTTGAGGTTTTATGTTACAACCACATTCTGAAATCTTCATCAAGAAAATATTAACCACAGAGTTGCAGAAATAATACAGACTTTCCTAACAAAAATTGTAGAACCATTTAACTACCTATTAATGTTTTAAAAAATTTTAAGACAGAAAAATGTAGATTAACTTTGAAACTATAAAACTGTATTTGTTATCACTGTTCTGGTTGCTAAATATGTAAGTAAGCTCATGTGAGCTAGCTTAAGGAAAGTTAGAAATTTATTTTAGAAATACAGTGATGTTTAAGAATATGAGGGTGAAAGGGTAGCTCTAACTGGGCAGGAACTGGGAAACTGATGAGCATCAGGAGCCCACATAGTCCTCTCCTCAGCTGTCCTCTCTGCATCTCTTTGTACTTTCTTACCATCCCTGCCAACGGGCTTTTTCCTGTTGCCTCGTTCACAAAGTGAAATATGACCTCCAAGAATAGTGAGTTTACCCACTTTGGAGGTGATTGAAATATGAATTTGTGTTTCTGTTTTGTACTTCTGCTCCTCCAGAGCCATCCACACTGCCTCAAAGAGAATTAAGAAAGTTCCAGACAGTATGCGAAGACAGTCAATGCTTGCTTGCTTCCCCCCTCACATACAAAATAAGCTTTTTTCTGGTCAGAAACATTAGCTCTGGAAGCTGAAACTCTTTTTAGTAAGACTTCACATTTTAGAGTAGTTTAAGATTCTTAGGAAAATGGAGAGAAAGATGCAGAAGTTTTCTGTACATTCTGTCTTTCTCCCCCTTTCCCCAAGGAGATTTTCTTCGGGCAGGTTTGGGTGGGGAGACTTTGCAACCAAATGAGGGTATTGACTGACGAGAGAATAGGCTCGTGGCTGCCAAGGGGGCGAGGAAATAGGAGGAAGATGGATTTCGAGTTTGGTATTAGCAAGCTCTTATATATAGAATGGGCTTCCCTGGTGGCTCAGAGGTTAAAATATCTGCCCGCAATGTGGGACACCTGGGTTTGATCCCTGAGTCAGGAAGATCCCCTGGAGAAGGAAATGACAACCCACTCCAGTACTCTTGCCTGAAGAATTCCATGGCCAGAGGAGCCTGGTGGGCTACAGTCCACAGGGTTGCAAAGAGTTGGACATGACTGAGCGACTTCACTTTCACTTTCACTTTCATATATAGGACAGTGGAGAGGGAAATGGCAACCCACTCCATTATTCTTGCCTGGAGAATCCCATGGACAGAGGATCCTGGTGGGTTATAGTCCATAAGATCGCAGAGAGTCAGACACGAGTGAGCAACTAACACATATTTAGAACGGATAAACAACAGAGTCCTGCTGTACAGGGAATTCACTATCCTGTATTCAATATACTGTAATAATGGGAAAGAAAATAAGGAAGAGTGTATTGAGCCTCTTGATGGTGAAGCATGGTTTATTCTGGTGACGCAGGAGCCTATAGGGCAGTGGGAACTTGGCCTCAGAGTCATGGAACCGTTTGACCACTGCTGGGCAGTGTAGAGATCTGGATCGAGTGGGCCTGGCACAGTAGCACCGGGTGAGGGCATCCATAGTGGTCAGGCCCCCAGACTCCCAGTCTGATGGTGGGGCCACCGTAGGAGTCAGCACAGCCAGCCTCGAAAGTGCCTCACCTGCAGGGGTAATTTCTCGAATACCTGCCCACAGTAGACAGTTGCCCTTGAGCATTTCACAGAAGTCTTGCAAAGAAGCCACAGTCTTCATGAAGACATGCACAGAAGCCAAAGTTTTAATCTGAATGCGGTCGGTTTTGTTGAAAGAAAAAGGGATTGTGAGAAATGGAAGAAAAGGCCTTGAAGGAAGCAGGGTATAGAGCTTATATCCTAAAAATAATACAGTGGGAAGAAGCAGGAATAAGACCCCAGTGTAACTGTCCCTTACCCCTAGAAGAAGGGAGGCAGGTCAGTGAAGCCTGGGATGAGGGACTACATAGATGAAGGCAGAGCTGGCCTGGAGAAGTTCTGAGTACCTTAGTCAGCAGGGCTGGGAACCGCGTGGGAAATCCTAGCCAGGCCCGCAGATCGTGGGTAACCACTGGAGTGAACCCACACTTGTCCTTTTTCAGAGACCCAAAAGTCTGGCCTCTGTTGCTTTGCTGCCTGTAGAGGTCCTTCTGCTGACACATCCCCTTGGCGCAGAAGGGGCCTCCTGGATTCAAGAATTTAAGGATATCTATCTAACTGCCCAGGTAGGCCAGCCATTTCAATGGAGCAGAACACGTCTAAGTCTTTGCCCACAGAGAGTGGGCCCTGACCCCAGAGGTGGGGAGCGACAGAAGGAGGAACAGGATTGGATAATATTGGCCGTGGAGAGTGTGACCGCTGCACAGGATCACACAGATTCTGCTTTCCATCTCCAAGTTCAGGTCCAGATTCCCAGGGAAGGAGTTCTGACTGGCATAGCCTGGGTCAGTTGTTCACTCCAGCCCAACTCACTGTGGAAAGGAGGGTAGAGATTCATCCACTTTAGGTGGGGGAGGTGGGGCATATTATAGCGGGATGTCATGAACCAGGCAAATACTCCAAAGTGTTTTCATATGAAACTCTTTACACAGTTATAACTCATAGTATGAGATCATTAGACAATATGTCAGCATTCAGACTTATAAAATATAATCTGTTGTGAACTATTATGTAAGCTTGGACACAATATTTCTTTTTCCCTCCCAGTTTTTTCACATAAACTCTAAAGATAAATGTGTGTGTGTGTGTGTGTGTGTGTGCGCGCTCAGTCACTTAGTCACGTTTTACTCTTTGGGATCCATTGGACTGTAAGCCCGACAGGCTCCTCTGCACTTGGAATTTTCCAGGCAAGAATACCAGAGTAAGTTGCCATTTCCTACTCCAGGGTATTCTCCTGACCCAGGGATCAAACCCTAGTCTCCAGTGCCACCTGGGAAGCCCAAAGTGTGTTTTTGTATGTATAGACGGTATTGATTATTTTAGCACAGAAGTTGATTTTTCAGTTTTACTTCTCTGAATGATTGGCCTGTCTACCGACATTTACAAATGTGTTAAGATAAAGAGAATCATGTAATATTAAATGATGAGTTTTAAGAAACCTTACAGGCATAAACATTAACACATCTGTAAATGTTGGTAGACAGGTGATCAGAGAGCTGGGACTGAAAAATCAACATCTGCACTAAAATAATCAATAGTGTCCATACATACAAGCACACCACACACCTTCTCCCCACCTGGACAGCAATGCACCACCCACCCGCCCCCACTGCCCACCCTCACCCCCCAGTTTTATTGCTGTGTCGGAGGTTGCTTGCTTCCTTGCCTCAGAGTCCCTGCTCTGAAACTAAGAGGACACTTTGTAGGACTGATGGGCTGAGGTGCAACGCGAGAAGGCTACAGAGGGCAGAACGGAGTCTCTTCCACACCCCTCGGACTGTTTGGGGTCCTCTGTGTGGTGAGCTGCTGGAGGCTAGAGCTGAATATTTAGTCAAGAAGACTCTGAGGCTTCGCGTGCAGGCCAACTGCTTCAGGGGCCCGGATGACGGCGGTGGCGGGGAGCGCGGTGGTGGAGGCTCTGGCAGCTGTGGGAGCAGGGCCTGCACCCTGTACAAGCCTCGGGAGCTCTCCCAGGCTGCCCCCAGGGAGAATCCTCTCAGAAGCCTTGTGAGGAGACGACGTAAAAGAAGCAGGAGAAAGCAAGCCCGGGACCGCGTCAGATAGTACCGCTGTGATCTGGGGACGCGTCTGGGGCTCACTGCCTGAGAGCCAGTGTCTGCACTGACTCAGACAGGGGCTGACGGTCGTTAAGATCCGTAAAACCTCGTCTCCAGGTGTTAGAATTGTGCTTCCCTAAAAATGTCACATGTTGAAGTTTTAACCACTCCCCCAACCTGGTACTTCAGAGTGTAACCATATTTGGAGATAGGGTCTTGAAAGTGTGAGTGTTAGTCCCTCAGTCGTGTCCGACTCTTTGCGACCCCCACGGACTGTAACCTGCCAAGTCTCCTCCGTCCATGGGATTCTCCAGGCCAGAATACTGGAGTGGGTGGCCGTTTCCTTCTCCGGTGATCTTCCTGACTCAGGGATCGAACCCAGGTCGCCTGCATTGCAGGCAGATTCTTTATCATCTGAGCCACTAGGGAAGCAGGGTCTTAAAAGAGGTAATTAAATTAATATGAGGTCTTATAGGTGGGCCTTCCTACACTGCTGTCCTTCTAAGGAAAGGAAGTTCAGACACAGACACAGTGCAGAGAGGAAACTGTGAAGATGCAGGAGTGGATGTCCATCTACAAGGCAAGGAGAGAGGCCGGCACCAGCCCCCGCCCCCAACAAGCCTCAGAGGAAACGAGCGCTGCTGATACTCTCCTGGGGGTCCAGTAGCCTCTAGAACTGTGAGTGAGTACATTTCTGTTTTAACTCACTGAGTCTGCGGTACTTGGTTACCAGAAAACTAACATACCAGAATGTTGGTTTCCAAAGGTAATTTCTTAGTCTCTGAATTCTATGGATTTTCTAATATCACAGATTGAAAGATTCATTGAATTTTAACTCTGGCTTTTTAGAGATGGGGAGAAAACATTAGTATTATCCATGTAAAGCTAAGCCCCTTGCTATAGAATAGAAAGAAAGCGACAGCTTCATTGACAGATGGCCTTGCAGGTAGCAAAATGGCCACATTTTTAAGTGATTTTGTAACAGAGTTCTCTGAAACAAACCAGTTGACTGTTTAATGATTGACTCCTATGTAATTTCCCACAACAGAAACTATTTGAAACTCAGAGCTGCTTTAAAAGGTAACTAGCTTGTTGACCATCTTGGGACTCTAGTCAATAGGGATTCACATGGACACACTGGACCTAATTGGGAATATCATGGTGGTTGATTAAGTAGCTCCTTGAATAATAGGTTAAATATAACTTGTCTTGCTCCTTTGGTGTTCTTGGGTAGAAATACCAAACAGCAATCTTTGGTGAGAATCTTGCAACACATAAATGCATGTTGCACCATGTAATTATAAATTGGATATCAACCATGAGATCAGCTGACAATCTCCTGAAGTCTCAGTCAGCTTAAACTGTGACGCCTAACACTGCAAGGCACCGTGCTGATACTGAGAACAAGTGGTTTGCTTTATTGTCTAAATTTTGAAACCGTCATAGGACTCCCAAGAAATGTGCTATTTCAAAATACTGCAGAAGAAAACTGAAGAGAGAGTGACCTAAAACAAACAACTACAGAAATGTGGATTCTTTTGGCCAAAACGTTTCAGTCTTGGTTTTTGGCTACAGGAGTAAATCCCTCAATGAATGTTTCTTTCTCTTGTTTATGTAAACATTTTTTTTTTTTTGCAGAATGCATAATTTTCTGAGTATGATGTGGAAAAATCAAATAAAACAGTGTTGGATGTTTCTGGTGTCAGATAATCACTAGAGTCTATAACTGAAAGCTGACTGAAACTGGAACACTGCTTTTCTAAATAAAGCGAATTCCAGTGGGTTCAGCAAAATAAAATTTGAATGATGTTATTTGGCAGGAATGATTTTTAAACAATAAAATGTGAAAATGTTGTTACATTCAGGTCATGTAATCAATTCTTTTTAACATAAAAAACCGCAGCTTTTGCCAATAAATAAGTTTGTTCCCATTCCTACTAAACACCTATAGAACAATATTTAAAGAATATTAGCTTGAGTTTATGATATCTTCGGAGAAGGCGATAGCAATCCACTCCAGTACTCTTGCCTGGAAAATCCCATGGACGGAGGAGCCTGGTAGGCTGCAGTCCATGGGTTTTCACAGAGTCGGACACGACTGAAGCAACTTAGCAGCAGCAGCATGATATCTTCATGGGACTCTACTTATGTTACCTTCCTATCTAGCTGGAAGAATTTTGTAATCAGGAAAGAGTTTCATTCTTTCTCTTTCTCTGCTCAAATTACCTGATACAATTATTTTTAGCTTATCAGCTTCCCTAAAATGATTATTTCCACCAAAATACGCTCAGGGAGAACTTGAAGGGGAGACAGTGGAAAGGCTAATTATTCTTACTCCTGATTGGTGCCAACACTTTCATCTTCACTTAGATTCAGAACTTGTCATCGTTGAAACATACCTTTCTCTGTTCTTCATATTTGGCCAAATACCAAGTCCTGTTGATTTTTCATTTGTATCTTCTCACACATACATTCATTTCTTTCTAGTCTTATTGTCTTTAGTCCCTTATCATTCCATGCAATTTCAACCTCTACTTTTTTCTGTCCTCCATCTCGTTCTGTATATTGTTTCCAGAATAATTCCCCTCAACAGTACTTCATTCATTGCCCTTCTAAAGAAAAGCAAAACACAGCACTACAAACAATTCCCATGGTTTTCTATTGCTAATAGCATAAAATCCAAATTCTCTAGGCAAGCGTTTGCAGGGGTGGAGGGGCCAGTGAGTACTGTTAGGACTTTCTTCGCTATCCAGATATCAGTGCCCCTGGGTCACTAGAAAAAAGCCAAGTCTGTTCTCTGGCTCAGAGGACCCTCCTGCCTGGCCACTTCACACCTGTCCTATATCCCATCACCAGATTTCTCATGCCCGGCTCTATCCGATTGACAGTGAATTTGGACATCTGCTTGGCTTTGGACTGAACTTTTTCCCAAAAGGTACCTCTCATATCTAGCTGCATACGGTACAGCCAATGAGGTCCTCTGACAAATCCAACTCAGCTGGATAGGAAAACCCTGGCATTCACCAGCTGGGAAGGGAGGTCAGATGGCCTTTAATGCTTTCTTAAGGATGGCTTCCACGTAGATTTTCTTGCCTTCTCTCTCTATGCAAATGATTTATTTCAGCAGAGTTCACCGAGAGTTCCCTAAATCTCCATTTACCCATTCTAAGCCCCCAACCAAGAGAAATTTTTCCTTATCAGAATCCCTATTACTCATCACCTGTTGGCTTTTCAGTTCAGTTCAGTTGCTCAGTTGTGTCTGACTCTTTGCAACCCCATGAATTGCAGCATGCCAGGCCTCCCTGTCCATCACCATCTCCCAGAGTTCACTCAGACTCACGTCCATTGAGTCCGTGATGCCATCCAGCCATCTCATCCTCTGTCGTCCCCTTCTCCTCCTGCCCCCAATCCCTCCCAGCATCACAGTCTTTTCCAATGAGTCAACTCTTTGAATGAGGTGGCCAAAGTACTGGAGTTTCAGCTTTAGCATCATTCCTTCCAAAGAAATCCCAGGGCTGATCCCCTTTAGAATGGGCTGGTTGGATCTCCTTGTAGTCCAAGCAAATTCTTGCTTATTAAGTCTTGTATTCTCTAGGAGACATCAACAATTCTGCTTGCCTGAATTTGTTTAGTTGGATAGTTAAAATAATATGCTGTCTATCCATTTTCATTATACATACATAAAGGATGACTCAGCTCACAACAGAATAATGTGAATAATTTTCAAAGGTTTTGAGCTTCATCAAAGTCCTGAAAGTATCACAACCTACATTTCCAAGAGTAATGACTGCTACAGAGAGTTAAGAGAACAGGGAAATGAACAAGCAGAAGAGTAGGAAGGAAAGTAGGTGGATTAGTCATCATCAAGTTGGAGACCTTGCCTTTTGAATCTTTGTTCTATGGGACCAGCCCAAGTGTCTTGCTGTTGTTTGTTTGTTTGTTTTAATTGAGGCATAATGGTTTTACAATATTGTGTTAATTTCTGCTGTGCAATGAAGTGAGTCAGACATATGTATACATATATCCTCTCCTCAGACCTACCTCCCAGTCCAAGCTCCCATCTCACCTATCCAGGTCACCAAAGAGCACCAAGCTGGGCTTCCTGTGCTTTATATCAGGTTCCCACTAGCTATCCATTTAACTCATGACACTGTATATGCATCAATCCAATCTCCCAATTCATCTCAACCCCTCTGCCTCCACCAGGTCCATATATCTGTTCTCTACATCTGTGTCTCTATTCCTGCCCTGCAAATGTGTTCACCTGTACCATTTTTGTAGATGCCACATGTATGTATTAATATACCATATTTGTGTCTCTATTTCTTACTTCATTCTGTATGACACTATAGATCCATCAATGTCTCTACAAATGATCCAGTTCCATTTCTTTTTATGGCTGAGTAATACTCCCTGTATGTAAGTACATCTTCTTTATTCATTTGCTTATGGATGTTTCAGTTGCTACCA